>JAJOOR010021902.1:0-17585 GCA_036250505.1 Solanum acaule | reverse complement strand
CCACATTTTAAAGGTTTTACTAGAAATACAATTAAAAAGGCTATCTTTGATTATCAAGCTCAACATTTTCAATATCTTCGTTGTTTATTTTATTATAATAATTGTAAAATAGCTATTACTTTTGATATGGGCCGTAGTGTAAATGGTAATGATTATTTCACTATTACTGCACATTGGATAGATGAAAATTGGATTGTGCAAAAAAGAATTTTAGGTTATAAATGTTGTGAAATGCATAAAATCGGTAGTTATATAGCTCAAACAATTATAGATGTTTTACAAAACTATGGAATTTGTGATAAAATAATTAGTGTCACCTTAGATAATGCTTCTAATAATATATCTGCTGTTGAAATACTAAAACTGTCTCTTTACCCTGTTTATATTGATGGTTTTCATATTAGGTGCGCTGCACACATATATAATTTAATTGTTTGAGATGGTATAACAATGTATAATGATGGTTGCATAAAAGTTGAAACTGCATGTCATTTTATTTTTAAATGTCAAGTTAAGTCTAGACATAAAGATTTTGAAAATCGTTGTTGTGAATTTAATCTTTCACCTAGAAAAATTCCAAAATCAGTGTGTACTAGATGAAATTCTTTAGTTGAAATGCTTGAAGTCACTTATGAATATAGGAAACCGTTACAAATGGTTTGGAATACTCATAATTCAAATATGACCTATAGACTTGATGATAATGATTGGAATGACGTAAAAGAACTTATAAAATTCTTAAAAGTTTTTTATATAACTACAAAAAAAAAAATCTGCACTTTATTATCCAACTATTTGCTTTGTTTTACCTAATATTTGTGCTATTTCTAGTAAATTTTATAAATTCAAAAATAAACCAAGATTTGAAGAATCTGTTGAGAAAATGATTGAAAAATTTAAAAAATATTTTATTCCTATTCCTCAAATTTATTTAACCGCATGTTTGTTAAACCCAAATTACAAAGATGAAGGTGCATCACGAATGGTTGATAAAATATATTTTAATTTGGGTATTGAAGATGATGACACACCTAGTTGTCAAGAAGTTAAAGATAGTATAAAAATTGAAGCTAGAAAATTGTATGACTTGTATAATTCTAATAGAATGAATGTAGTACGTAACGAAGAGCCTCAAAGTTCTAGGGGTAGATATAATGAAGATGATCTTGATGATATGATAGATTGTTATCTTGAACTTTCTCATAATGATAGAAATGATTTTGATGCATATATTAATCAAAATACAGAACCTACTACTGATCTTATAGAATGGTGGAGCAATCGCGGCAAAGGATTTCCAAAACTTCAACCAGTTGCTCGAGATGTGTTAGCTATTCAAGCATTTTCAGTAGCTTCGGAAGGCGCTTTTAGTGCAACAAGATTTCAAATTGGAGAGCATAGATATTCATTAGCAGCAGATAACTTGGAGATATCGGTACTATTTAGAGATTTGATTAATGACGAGAGAAGGAGTTATGGTCGTCCAGCTTTACCGACCAAATTTGAAAATGATAGTGATGAAATAATGCAAGATTGTAGTGATGACGACATTAATGCATTGGAGGAACTATCTAATCAACCAATTCCAGATCATGTTACTATAGAAATGTTAAATGATTTAAGAAAATATTTCCTTGGTAGCATGAACTATTAAATTTAAATGTCTATTAGTATGAGTATGATAATTCGAGGTCTAATTCAAACAGAACCCTTCCTAGAAGATGGTTGTGTAGATTAGATCTTTTAATACTCTACTAACATTTTGTAACTCAAATTATACTATTTAATTAATATTAATAAAACTATAGGCTATTCGCTTTAATTTTTTTTTTATTATCTTCAACTTTTATAACTTATAAAGTTTGAAATTTATACTTTTAAAATTTGAAATTTAAACTTTTATAACTTTTAAAGTTTGAAATTTAAAATTTTAAACTTTAAAAGTTTGAAAATTTGAAATTTATACTTTAAAAGTTTGAAATTTAAAGTTTCAAACTTTTAAAGTGTGAAATTTAAACTTTTATACTTTTAAAATTTGAAAGTTTGTAGAATAAATTTTTAACTTTAAAATTATAAAAGTTTTAATATTATTTGATTAATGTTCCTAATTTTTTAATTGTAATAAGTAATTTTTTTTTAAAAATGTAGCCGTTGGGACCCGGTTTCCGGTCCGGTTCGGTCCCGGTACGGTACCGATCCGAGACAGATATACATATAATTTTCCGGATCTACCGGTTCCGGTCCGTCCTGATTCCGGTACGATTTCGCCTCGTGGTACCCGGTTTCGTTCCGATTCTGGTTCGTCCCGGTCCAGTAGTCTCGCTACCGATCCCGTTGCCAGCCATACTTCTGTTACGCGTCCCTCTGCTAAAGTTGTGTATATACTTTTTTTCCTACTAATCGTTATCTCCAATTTCTTTTAGATTTACAGGTAACGCAATCTGTGACTTTGTTTAGTTATTTCAAATGAGTTTTGCTTTAACCTCAGTAATATTTTGTAGATATTTACTTCCTTATGGATTTGACATTTCACCTTTGGTAGATTTTGTCTTTGACATTCTGAAATGTTTGTATTTAAAATAACATGATATATAATTTTCAGTTTTTCTCCTTCTCTATCCTTGATTCACTTGTTAGACTAAAACAGTAATATTATACATTGATGCACTAGAAAATGAATTAAAGATTCCATACAAACATTTCTATTCACCTATTTTAGTCTCTATGCTCGCTTTACCTTGCAAGATAAATGAAGTGAAGATTAAAGATGGCTATATATATATGCTAAATTGTTTAGCAAGCCAATTAAGCATTTTATCATTTCCATTCCAAGTACTATATTTAAAAACGAAAGATTATTCATAACATGCATGTGTTTCCATATCACTGCTACAACAGTGATATTAAATATCTCTTTGTTATGTTCATAAAAAAGTTGTACGATCTTTTTATTTTATTATTTTTGTGTAATGTATGTGCAGTGTATATGCTATTGCTTTCTCACATATATATATATTATCAACTTCTTCATTGAAATGTCATGATGATAGGACTTTCTTAGTCATGTGCAGCGCCGGTCTTTTAACATGAGTTTCCTGAAAATTATATTTCTTTGGGTTAATGATTTTTTAGGGCAGGCATGCAGTAGCGACGATAGAGAAAAAGAGCTATGAGAAATCGGTGCAGGATCTTGAAAACGCTCCCTCTCTTAAAGGCCCTTGAGATATTTCACTGCTATTATTTTCAGGTACTATATTTTTTTTGAAATCGAGCTTCTTCATTCTACTCTTAATTGTTTAGTTGTACGTAATTTTCATTGATGAGTCATAAAGCTATACTTAATGATGCTTCTTATATTTTTAATTGAGAAAAAAAATCATAGTATATCACCAGAGTAGATCTTTATGAACATTGTTGTTCATATAATTGCCTTCATTACCTGGTAGAGTACTTTTTGATGTCTGAGACTATAATTTTTAAATTGTAAAAAATAAATTTACATGTAAGCTAGAATATAATTGGCCTAGCTAGCTAACCTTCGCACAAGGCCTCTTCCTCCCTCCCATTTATCTATTGTTTTTTCTTTGATGTTCAAATCAAGTTCACATCTAGAAGGTCCTCAAGAAAAAATATTCTTTCATGGTGCGTCTTTATAGCTATATATATTGAACACTATGCTCTCCATAATTTTTGCTTCTTAATTCTTACAAATGAAATTTCATTTCTCAGATTTTGGTACATCAATGGCAGTCCAAATATCACGTCTTCAGATCGAAGATTTTATACATAAATCAAAGATTATCCTATATATATATATGCTGGTATACTAGATGGTCCTTGTATTTTTCAGTTTTTTTTACTAATTGATTATTTATATAGCATGCAATTATAATAATACTAGTCATGTAAGAACTTCAATTGTTATTTATATCAACATGCTTTTGTCCTTCATGCTGGAATAATGCCAAATATATTTCTATTCATCAAAGGCTAATTAGTAGATAACTTGCACTGATTGTGTTGGGCACGGGTCACGGCCTGTCTAGTAGATAAATAATTACGTACATATGTTATGTGTGTACTATATACTTGCTGTGCTGACTATTTTTTTTTAAGTGAGCAGCTATTTATTTCAAGTACGTAGTATCAAATATACCTGAGACCGTTGGATGAGTTATACGAGTTCTAGTCTGACGATAATCTTAAAGTAATGTTGAGAGATAAAAGTTTTGACGCTATTTAACTGGTTTCTTCAATAATAATAATAATAAAAAATAATCATTTTTTTCTTTACAACGAAAGTAGTACTAAATAAAGATTTTGTCCGTGATATATGAGACTATGTTTTCAAATCACAGTTTTTAAAATAAATTTATATATGTTTAAAAAGAAAAGACTCATGTATCATGTGAAAAACTAACTAACTATATTGAACTAAACAAAAATAATTAGTGAATTTTTATAAAAATTATTGTATTTAAAAATGATACTCCCTCCGTTTCACAAAGAATGACCTCATTTCCTTTTTAGTCAGTTTCAAAAAGAATGACCTCTTTCCTTTTTTGGTAACATTTTACTTTTTGCTTTCCACGTGGCATATTTAAGACCACGAGATTAAGGGCAATTTTGTACATTTGACATAACTTTAATTTAGGACCACAAGATTCAAAAGTCTTCTTTATTTACTTAAACTCCGTGCCAAGTCAAACCAGGTTATTCTTTGTGAAACGGAGGGAGTATAAATATATGCAATTCATCATGGATATGTTAATAATAAATTATAGTTAAATATGACCTCATGGTTCTGATCAACCGACTTTATTATATATAATTGACTACCGCACCATAATCTTGGGTGGGTGCATATATATAGTTCAATGTTTATAGCTTGGCTTCTTTAATTTGCTGCTCTGCCCTAAGAGTGATTTGAAGCTAAGTTGTCCGGTCCAAATATTATTATAGATTAATCCTTATGGTGAAAAAAAAAACATGCAAGTTGTAAGTAGCTGAGAGGAAGTTGTTGACCTAGCTCCTTCCATGATTAAAAATATAGTTACTTGAGGTGGCCAGGTTTTTATTCTAAGAGCTATATATAGGGAAAAAGTAGGTAATTTTTGTTTTCAGTGTTAGTGGTTTTGTTGTTTTCAATGTTAATCGTGATTTTCACTTAGATGAATGGTGCAGACTGCATGCAGTTTGATGAGACTGTTTTGATGCATTAAATTAAACCAATCACTTCCTTGAAAAGTAAAACCAAGTCTGCTTGGTTGGTGTCATCCGATCCCCTTTTTCCTCCTATATAGTTACGTTCGTAGAGCTGTTGTGTTCTGATCTTGGTGTATTTGAATCTTGTAGGTTTTGAAATTCTTGTTTGAACTTGTGGTATATATCTTTGAAATAAACTTTTGTATTAATTAATATCCCACATATGTCTCACTAACTATGGAGTACATCTTTTAGCAGCTTATTGCTATTTTATGCATGTGGGTGTACGTTGTTATATGTGATCATACAGGTTAATTTGTTCTTAATTAATAATGGAGAAGAAGTTAGATATATAGCTAATTATTATACATTTCTTAATAATTAATATAGTCTAGTCAGTCCCTCTTAATTCTTGGGATAAAATTAATGCTAATGTGACATGGTTAATTCCTATCTGCTAGCTAGCTGTTCATGTGCGGAACGCAAATTAACCTCAACTTCTCTCTATTGACATCGCAACTCATTATCACCTACTACTTCAGCAATGCATTTCTCCCCTTCTCTGACAAGCTACTTTAGGTCACTCAGAGGACAACATATATAAGATTCTCTACTTCTGGTGGAAGCTATAGATCTAGTAGCAGACCCCTCAAATGTTGAGGCTAGTAAATGACATATTAAAGTTATATTATTGTGTCATCAGTTGGCCACTTTTGTGCTATCCTGAATCATAAACAAATGGAAAAATAATGTGGCAGGCAACATGTCTTTGGTTGTACTTGTTTTGGGCAGCATATACAGATCCATTTTTTTGCTGTGTGACATGTTTTACTCATATTCTTAATGCTTGACTACAATAAATCTTTACATCTTGTAGTGCATATGCTTTTTAGAAAAAAGAAACCTTGTTAGATTGTTATAAACCTTTTGTTAGAGGGCAAATGCCTCTTGCACTTAAGGGTGTACGTGGTCAATGAAGTAGAGCAACATGATGTTCCAGCTTCAATTTAAGCAGAGGCAAAACTCTAGGTGCATGATTTCTTCTCATATGTTGGTGGACAAAGTCACGTGGTACTTGTTGGACAAATATATTGGCATTGGCACTGAGGGCTTTGGTTCAATGGGCATGGAAGAAACACGTGATCATGTGTGAGTGAGACAATGGTCATGGATTCGATCCTTGTCACTTAACAAAAGTTTCTTGGTAGTTAAGTTGGGAGAAGAAGGCTAGACAAATGGACACATACATTTGAACTGATTGACCCCTTGTGGGCCTATGAATCAAGCTAGAAGCCCATAAGGAGTTGAAATCAAATACCAAATGATTATACCTCGATGATATTCATATCTTGGAATATAATGAGATACAATTAAATACAATGCAACGAAAATAAAGACAAGAAATAGAATATCTACTCTTACTTAATGGGCAAAGCCAGTCGCTTTATTCTAAATTACATTTTCAAAATCAATCAATTATTCACTAGTCATAGAGTTCAATTCTCGATTTCAACTCAATACTAATATTTAATATGTGGAGTCCACGTTCAACTAAAAAACAACATTTCACAGTTAATCGAAGATTTTATTTATTTCATTGGAAAAGAATCAAATGAATACAACATACACTTAGCAATCATACAAGTAATAGGCTTTTGATAAATCAATTTAATTTATAGCTCCACAAACACTTCTTATGATCCCATTTTCACCAGTTAAGGGACTAATATCTCCCATTTTAACCATGGCAGCAGCAAAATCAGCGGCAAATGCGCTAGGGCTATTGCTATATTCTAAAACAATATGAAAGAGTTGGTTTAGTTCTTGTGGAATCAAACTCAATGAAAGATGAATTAATATGAAGATTTGGTAGGAATATAATTAGTGCAAAATAAAAGTCAAGATAGTATCTTGGTAGGTGAAATTTAGGTAAATCATAAAATGGTTTCACATGTTTAATGTTGACATTTTTGACACATAGTGATGTCATGGATGACATCAATATGAAGAATTCATTCCTATAAATAGGTAGCTCTTAATTCATTTTCAAATCATCCTCTCACTTGCCTTCTCACCTTCTAAGGCATTTGATGTTCTCTCTTGTAGTATTTCACTTGTATTCTTTGCAGAGTGAAATAACAATTGGTGCAGTTGTTCTTTGGTGGACGTAGGATCATTTTGATCCGAACCACGTTAAATACTGTTGTTCTTCCTTGTTCTTTAATTTCACGTTTCCGCTAACAATTGGTATCAGATCCAAGGTTCTGTCTGATTATGCTTTATAGTTGCAGCACAGTCTGAACTTCCACATCAGAAAAGAATTACTTTTGTTTTTCTGTAGTTCCAAATACATTGTAATAGAAGAGGAAGAACAAGTAACGATGAGTTCCATGAAGTTTGAAATTGATAGATTTAGTGGGCGCAACAACTTTAATATCTGGAAGATCTAGATGATGGCGTTACTGCGAAGGGAAGGTTCAATCCATGCTATTGACGGAAAGTATCCCGATAACACATCGGATTCCGACAAGGAGAAGATTGAAGGAGATGCATTAAGTGTAATCCAACTGTCCCTTGCACTTAACGTACTTTGTGAAGTGAGTACAAGTATCGAGGTGACGACCAAAGAGTTATGGAAAAGACTGGAAGGGCTTTACCAGGACCGGTCAGTGACAACAAGGATGTTGTTACAACGTCGTCTTCACACATTTAAGATGGATTCAGGTACTTTGTTGCAAGACCATCTAGATGCGTTCAACAAACTTGGGATGGACTTACAGACTGCTGGAATTAAAAAAGATGAGGAGACGCTAGCATGTGCTTTGCTATTTTCATTGACTTCAAAATATCGTGATATTGAGAATTCAATGATGTATAGCAAATAGCCTATCACTCTTGAGCAAGTGCGGCAAGCACTTAACTCTTGTGATGTGTGGATGCATTTTGAAGGAGACAAATGTGACGAAGCTAGTGGGCTCTTTGTGAGAGGTCGTACTAGCCAACATGGAAGGAGAAAATCGAAGTACAGATCAAAGTCTTGTGTGAACAAGAAGAATGCGGAGTGTTGGGGCTGTCATAAGAAGGGGCACTTTGAACGAGATTTCCCTATGTCGAAGTCCAAAGAAAAGGCGAGTGCATCCATTTTTAGCAAGTACATGATCTGATTATGATTTCGTACTAACAACATCATGCAATAGTGAAGTTTATGACAATAAATGGGTCTTAGACTCTGGTTGTACTCTGTATATGACATTCCGAAGAGATTGGTTCAGCAACTATGGAACAAGTGGAGGAACCGTATTAATAGGCAATAATGCAACTGGTAAAATAATTGGCATTGGTTCAGTTCGTGTTCGCAGCCATGATGGAACCGTGAAGACTATTACAGAAGTACGTCATGTTCCTGATCTGAAGAAAAATTTGATCTCCCTAGGTACTTTGGATAAACAAGGCTACAAGTACATGAGTGAATGAGGAACCATGAAAGTGACTAAAGGGTCTTTAGTCATGTTGAAGGCCAAGCTGGAGGATGGCCTCTACACACTTGCAGGAAGCACCATTATTGGATCTATAAATGTATCTACAGTGCAGTTATCTAATGATGATAAGGAAAAATTATGGCACATGAGACTAGGCCATATGAGCACACGAGGATTGGAGATATTGAGAAACCGCAACCTTTTGAATGGCGAGAATATCAACACACTTGAATTTTGTAAGCACTGCATCTTAGGGAAGCAGAAAAAGGCCAGCTTCAGCACTGGCAAGCACAAGATGGGAGGGGTGCTAGACTACATCCATTCAGATTTATGGGGTCCTCTAAGCTTCCATCGAAGGGAGGAAAGAGGTATCTTCTCACATTCATTGATGATTTTTCATGAAAGGTTTGAGTGCGTTTCTTGAAGGCAAAAAGTGATGCTTTAGAATCATTTAAAGAGTGGAAGATTTTGGTTGGAAATCAAATGGAGAGAAAAATCAAGTATCTTCGCACAGACAATGGCTTGGAGTTTTGCAGTGAAGAGTTCTATGATTTCTAAAAGGTTCCTGGGATCGCAAGACATAAGACGATCAAACACACACCACAACAGAATGGAGTTGCCAAGAGAATGAACATAACTCTTCTTGAGAAGGCTCGTTTTATGCTCTTACAAGCCAGAATGTCCAAAGTATTTTGGGCTGAAGCAGTTCATACTGCTTCTCATATTATCAATTGATCTCCAGCATCAACGATTGACTTTAAGACTCCGAGACTCCGAATGAGGTATGGTCAGGTGAACCCTCTAACTATTCATACTTGCGAATATTTGGGTGTCGAGCTTATTATCATGTTAATGAAGGAAAGCTTGAACCAAGGGTTAAAAAGGCCATATTTGTAGGGTATGTAGATGGAGTAAAAGGGTACAAACTTTGGTATTTTTCTTTACTCAAATTTGTAGTTAGTAGAGATGTTACCTTTGATGAGTCCTCTATACTTGATCCTCGTAAAGTTTCTGTGGACGAGCAGGTGGAGCTATCGGTGGAGCTTACCAAGGAACGGGATCAAGAGACTCAAATTAATGAGTCAAAAGATGCAGATCTTAAAGAACTTGCTATCAATGAACCATACACAATTGCGAAGGAAAGAGACAAAAGGCAGATACGTAAATCGTAACGTCTTATAGAGCAAGAAAATCTGATTCCATATGCGTTCGTAGCTGCAGAATAAGAGATTAAGGATCTCGAGCCCTCCTCGTATGTTGAAGCAACTTCTTGCAAAGATGCTGCATAATGGCAATTAGACATGATGGAAGAGATGGAGTCTCTTCACAAAAATGAGACATGGGTCTTAGTTAAAAGGCCAGAGGGGAAGAGGACAGTTGGATGCAAATGGGTCTACAGAAAGAAAGAGGGTATTTTAGAAGTAGAAGATGCTAGGTTCAAGGCGAGATTGGTTGCAAAGGGTTTTAGCCAGAAGGAGGGAATTGACTACAATGAGATCTTCTCTCCAGTCGTGAAACATAGCTCATTCGCGTGTTACTAGCATTGGTTGCACAATTTGATTTAGAGTTTCAACAACTTGATGTCAAAACTACTTTCTTACATGGTGATCTAGACGAGATAATCTGTATGGATCAGCCTGAAGGTTTCCTAGCTGAAGGAAAAGAAGATCATGTATGCCAACTGAAGAAGTCTTTGTATGGTTTGAAGCAATCCCCTAGACAGTGGTACAAGAGGTTTGATGCATTCATGACTACACATAGATTTTCGAGGAGTACATTTTATAGCTGTGTGTATCACAAGAAGATGTCTGGTAACTCTATGATTTATCTATTGTTGTATGTTGATGATATGCTTATTGCTGCTAACAACATCACAGAGATATATATTTTGAAGAAACTGTTGAGCAAGGAATTTGACATGAAGGATTTGGGAGTTGCAAAGAAAATCCTTGGAATGGAGATTTCAAGAAAGATGGTGTTGTACATCTTTCTCAAAAAAGGTACATCGAAAAGGTTCTTGAGAGATTCAATATGCATATGAGCACGCCGTACACCGTTAGCTTCTCATTTCAAGCTTTCAGAGTTACAAATGCCCCAATCTATGGATGAGGTGGAGCATATGTCAAAGGTTCCTTATGCAAGCGTAGTTGGTAGCATTATGTATGATATGGTGTGCACACGTCCAGATATTGCTCAATCTGTAAGTGTGGTAAGCAGGTACCTGGCAAATCTAGGAAAAAGGCATTGGGAAGCTGTGAAGTGGATATTGAGATATCTCAAAGGAGCTCCTGATGTTGGCCTAACCTTCTGGAAAAGTGAAGGTATTTCAATTCTTGGGTATGTAGATTCTGATTATGCAGGGGATCTTGATAGAAGGAGGTCCACAACTGGATACATATTTACTCTCGTCGGTAGTGCCGTTAGTTGGAAATTGATTTTACAGTCGATTGTCGCTTTATCTACAACGGAGGAAGAATATATGGCAGCAACGGAGGTAGTGAAAGAAGCTATCTAGTGGAAAGGTTTGGTGGCATAATTGAGTGATTCAGCTAGAATTAACTCTAAGATGTGGTAGTCAAAGTGTTATTCATTTGATTAGAAATCAAAGATTTCATGAGCGCACCAAACACATTGATGTCAGATTCCATTTCATTCGAGATGTCGTAGAAGAGGGAGCTATCAAGGTTGAGAAGGTTATCACAGACGATAACGCTGCAGACATGTTGACCAAGATAGTTCCGCTTGCCAAGTTTGCACACAACAAGTACTTGGCTGGAGTATGCATCAATTGATGCAACTCTGAGAGAACAACTGCTAGGTGGAGCTAGTATGTTCAACAAAGGTTTGATTCTTCTTGTTTCTTACAACGAGATTGCCCAGTAAGCTTAGAAGTTTTGGCTGGATTTGTTTATACGCATGCTCGGAACGCAAACCAAGGCGGAGATTGAAAGAGTTGGTTTGGTTCTTGTGGAATCAAACTCAATGAAAGATGAATTAATATGAAGATTTGGTAGGAAGATAATTAGTGCAAAATAAAAGTCAAGATAGTATCTTGGTAGGTGAAATTTAGGTAAACCATAAAATGGTTTCACATGTTTAATGTTGACATTTTTGACACATAGTGATGTCATGGATGACATCAATAGGAATAATTCATTCCTATAAATAGGTAGCTCTTAATTCATTTTCAAATCATCCTCTCACTTGCCTTCTCACATTCTAAGGCATTTGATGTTCTCTCTCTTATAGTATTTCACTTGTATTCTTTGCAGAGTGAAATAACAATTGGTGCAGTTGTTCTTTGGTGGACGTAGGATCATTTTGATCTGAATCACCTTAAATATTATTGTTCTTCCTTGTTCTTTAATTTCACTTTTCCGCTAACACAATATCATCCGTAGATCCGCCACTCAAAAGGACTTGATCTGATTGAGAAGACCTTTTCTTTGCCTCATGTTCTTGAAATAGTTGTTATCCAATTGATTAGGTGTAACCAAATCAAGTGGAGCTAGGTTACCATTTTTGTCTTCTTGAGGACAACGACGTCTTCTAGTGCTAACTAATCCAGTATCGATGTCTATCCCATTGTTGTAAATTCTATCACGGAAAAGGAAGCATTGTGCTTGACCTATTGAATGTGATCCTAAAATCACAAAATAGCTAGAAATCATTAGTCGATACAAGTATAATTATGATCGATAAAATTTGATCAATGTTTACTTGATAAAGCAACCATGTCCCTTGTGCTAAGGCCTTTGTTGGCAAAGGCAAAATAAGCCTACTAAGAGGATCGAAAGGACCAGGAAGATCACGTTCTGCAAGAGTATGACTTGCGGTGGTTGAATCTCTTCTTCCAAGTTTCACTGTCCATGATGGACTCCAACCTGATTGTTAATAACATAGTGTTGATGATTAGTATGTCACAACACCTTTTTTATATTATAGCATATAATGAAGTTTTATCTTTTATTGTGTGAAGAAATGAAAATCAAACTATGAATTACACTTACATGACTTGATGCATCCCTAGAGGGAACTGCAAGTATATCAGCACATGATACAACTCCTGGACATGTTTTCTCGGCCTTTCTTTTTGCATCTTCTATAATACCATAACCTCTAACTGATCCTAGATTTGGCAATGTCGTTTTCTCACTGTGGGAGTCTCATCAAGAAAAATAGAAGCATCACAACCCTAAATTAGTTAAAGTCACAAATCAATTACAACACAATAAAATACTTAAAATGAATAATTTCTTTCTTGAAACATATATAAAACGTGCATCGAACCAACCTGTACAAAGCAATCATAAAAATGAAGACGAATAGAGATGCAGCCATGCGACGTTCACGTGAAATTGCTTGTTTAACACTTGTATGAATCGTGTTGAGAGCATTAGGGCAAGTGCGGTTGTAGAATGTGGAAGAAAGTTGTGCATGTCATTGCATGCTTGAGAGTAGGCGAAGAGAAAATATAGCTGCAAAAGAGTTGATTGAAATACTCATTTTTTGAAAATGCATGCAATGTATGGTGCTATGAAGACACTAAGAATATTAGTTGCTTGTAATTAGCTTTGGTGAATTGAAGATATGTGAAGTTGATAGAGAAAGCAAATATATATATAGGCAATGCAAGCTTGTTTTGGCCACTATTGGCTGCCAATTGCATATCCGCATTATTGCTAGGCAATGCAAGCTTGTTTTGGCCACTATTGGCTGCCAATTGCATATCCGCATTATTGCTATTCTTTGACTTGCTCTAATTGCTATCTATTGTCATGTATAGGGGGGACCCATACTGAAAATTGCTATAATATATATATATATATACTACATCAAGGAGGAAGCGACAGTGTTTTAGTGAAAAGACTGTTCAATTACTGCTTGATACTATCTCAGAATATATAAATACTATCAGATATATAAACACTTCGATGGTATTAACAATGGTTCAGTGAATAGAACAAGGGGACAGTCAAATAAATAGTTTGGATGGTATTCTAATCAAAATAAATATATTAGATTAGGTCTAATTTAGATAAATATTTTGTCGAATAAGTCGAATTTGTGTAATTTTCCCTTTATTTTATTATAAAACAGCTTCTACGACATGCTGCTAGCTAGAGAGGTTCGATTTTAATTCTATTATTATAATGACATAGCACGTTGACCTTTGACTTTTGACGTAATGCCCAAATCTATGTTATTGAAAAATGACATTCATGCCATTACAAAATAACATATTTAACTTATTATCTTTTTAGTATTTGTGGATTGTTTTGAATTTTTTTTTCTTGAGCCGAGTGTTTATCAATAGAAATTTTTTCTCTATTTCTGAGGTAGAGAGACATTCTCTATGTACTTTATCCTCTTCAGATCCCACTTTATAGGATTATACTGAGTATGTTTGTGTAATGTTATTCTATCTTCCTAATGTGACAACCTAAAAATAAATGAGTTGACATAGTCACAGGCAGAATCAGAGTTCGTGATTTTTGAGTTCTAAATCGTAATTCTTTTTGTTTATTTGTACATAGTAATTTTTTTGAACATAAAAGTCCAAAAATGAAATCAAAGTCATTGCATTAGGTCGAACTGGTAATTATTAAGGTGACTCCGCCCCTACACATTATTGTTTATCTATTATCTATTACTTGTTGGTTCGTATGTCCCTACTTTCTTAGTGTCCCATTATGCTTGTCTTCTTGAATGCTGTGTTTTTACATTCTTTGAATCGACGGTTTTTCAGACCTCACTTGGTATATTGTTGTTATATACCACACCCCTACACACGTGCTGTACAAATCGAATTCACCTAGATGTGTCAGATGGGAGGATTGCGTTGAATTTAGGCTAGTCAAATTGAGCTGATCACTGAATAAATAGATTAGACTTTTGGTAGTGAAAAATATTAATTAGTCATTGTCTAATTATTATACATTGAAGATCTCATATATATATATATATACACTACTTTAAAGTCATGAATTTCCAAACTTAAATGTTAAATTACTATAATATCCCAATTCAAAATACTCAATTTATATTATTTAATTAATTAATTATATTAAATTAAAAGTAGATACCTTTTTCACATTAAAGAATTGTGGCTTTTCTGATGAGTTGTGACTTTCTGAAGGGTTGTGACTTTTTTGACGAGTTGTTACATTTTCGATGAGTTGTGACTTTTTCAAAGGGTTGTGACTTTTTCGATGAGCAGTTACTTTTTCGAAAGGTTGTGACTTTTCTGAGAAGGCACAGTTAGCACCAATTCATACTACTATTTGTTAGCTATAAATAGAGGGGTTTCCTCTAATTTTTAAACTACTATTGTTTAAAGTTTTCTACTCTTCTTCTTAAAAAGAATCTATAACATCTCGCAAATTGAAAGAACTAGAAAGAGCTAGAATTAGAAAGAGTGATTTTTGGAAATAATAAAATTCTAGAAATTGGTTAAGTAAAGTTAAGTTTGAGTTTTTGGTCAACTTCAAATGACCATAGTGTGTTTCCAGATATCGTAGGAAAGATCTTGGAATAATCTTTCCAACGCCGCTGAGTTTGCGTGATTCCGAGTTAGTATGAGTGAGTTATGCCCATTGGAAGTTGGGTTGTTTAAATAAAAGTCCAATCCGGATTTTAGAAGGGCATTATGGTCTTTTCACCATCCAATTAATTAATTTCGTTTTTGGTAATTAAGTTGGGCTCTAAACTGATTGGATTCAGTTTACGCTTTTGAGAAACAAGTTAGGGTTTTGAGAGAAGAGAAAAGAAGAGGAGAAAATAGGAGAAGGAGCAAGGAATCGTCAAGTTCTTGAAGCTAAGCTCGTGGATTTCGTCAAGGGGTGATCCCTACGAGGTATGTGAATCTTTTATAGCGTTGGGTTGGTTCACCCACGCGCCAAGCACGTTTATTTCAGCGAAGTTTGTTCTAGAAAGTTGAAAGTTGATGAATCTTGAATGGTGTTCTTGAAATTGGCCTTTGTTCTAGAGTTATGTTGAGATTGAGGAGTCTCTTAAGGTTAAAATGTTGTTTTCTTGAGTTGTTTGAGTTAGATTCTTGTGTATACATACTTGGTATCTGAATCTAAAGAGAACTTGAGAATAATAGTCGAGTTTAGGCGAATTGGGACTGGAAAATGAAAAAGGAAAAAGCCGGACAAGAAACGACGTAGACCTGTTCCTCAGATTTGACAAAATTGTTTTCGCATCATGGAGCGGTCACGGACCGTTCTGCCTCAAAAGTTATGTATTAATGCAAAATGACAAAGTTATAACTTATGCCTCCAGACAGTTGAAGGTTAATGAGTAGGATTACCCAGCCCATGACTTAGAGTTGGCTGTTGTAGTTTTTCTTTAAAAATATGGCGTCATTATCTTTATGGTGTTCATGTAGATGTGCTCACCGATCACAAGAGTCTTCGGTAAGTGTTTAGTTAGAAAGAGCTTAATCTCAGACATAGGAGGTGGTTAGAATTACTCAAGGATTATGACATGAGTATTCTTTATCACCCAGGTATGGCTAATGTTGTTGTTGATGCCACAAGTAGGTTATCTATGGGTAGTACCGCCCATTTTGAAGATGATAAGAAAGAGTTAGCAAAAGAGGTGCATAGACTTACACGACTCGGATTTCGACTAAGGGATTCCACAGAAGGAGGAGTAGTGGTGATGAATGAGGTTGAATCATCATTAGTGTCAGAAGTAAAAAATAAGCAAGACCAAGATCATTTATTGCTTGAATTAAAGGCAAGTGTTCATAAAAAAAACAAAGTGATGGCTTTTGAACAAGGGGGAGATGGTGTTTTGCGGTATCAAGGTGGATTGTGTGATTGATTTCAAGGGTAATTGAGATGATCACCTACCTCTCATTGAATTACTTACAACAATAGTTACCATGCTAGCATCTATCTAGCTTCATATAAGGCTCTTTATGGGAGAAGATGCAGATCTCCTATTGGATGGTTTGAAGTAGGTGAAGCAGGGTTAATAGGACCAAATTTAGTTCATCAAACTATGGAGAAGGTGAAAGTGATTCAAGAGAGGTTGAAAACGGCACAGAGTCGTCAGAAATCCTACACTGATGTTAGGAGAAGGGAGCTAGAGTTTGAAGTAGATAATTCGGTATATCTAAAAGTTTCACCCATGAAGGGTGTTATGAGATTTGGTAAGAAGGGGAAACTTAGTCCCCGATATATTGGCCTTTACAGAATATCCAAGAGGATTAACAATGTAGCTTATGAGTTAGAGCTACCACAAGAATTAATAGCAGTCCATCCAGTGTTCCACATCTCCATGTTGGAAAAGTGTATGGGCGATCCTTCATTGATCATACCAACTAAAGATATTCCAATCAATGATAGTTTATCTTATGAAGAGATTCCGGTTCAAATTTTAGATCGCCAAGTTCGCAAGTTGAGAACAAAAGAGGTAGCATCAGTCAAAATTCGTTGGAGGAATCAGTTTGTTGAGGAAGCTACTTGGGAAGCTGAGAAGGATATGAAGAAGAGATATCCACATCTTTTTGAATTCGGAGAAGTTCCAAATTAAGGTACTAATCCTTTTCTTGACTTTTATTTATAAGATTAGCATGTTGTAATTGCATTGCTTGTTGGGTGTTTGAGCTGAATGTTAAATGTTACACCCTTAGACTACTTAGAGTAATCTCATTCGAGAACGAATGTTCCCAAGGGGGAGATATTGTAACATCTCGCAAATTGAAAGAACAAGAAAGAACAAGAATTAGTGTCACGACCCAAGCCTAGGGCCTAGACGTGACCGGCGAATGGGGAACCCGAAGGAACCCCAAACAAGCCTCATAGTGTATCATTACACATCCTTGGTCGCGGAAGCAATTAAATGACCATGAGTAATAAGCATAATCAAAGGGGGGAAATCGGGACT
>JAJOOR010021901.1:0-16335 GCA_036250505.1 Solanum acaule | reverse complement strand
AAAGTCTAGAAAGTCTTCCGCTTGCTATTGTTTTTTTTAATGAAATGTTTTCTTGGTAAAGAAAGTTTTTAATTCCTTATGGTTTTAGTGTCTATGCGGTGAATGAATGCTAAGAGGCTTGTATTAGACCTCTTCGAGGTCGAGTACGCCGGTTACGACTAGGGGGTGATCCCGGGTCGTGACACCATGACTTGCGGATCCGTTCACCCTCCAATTGCTTAAAGGTGAGGATACGCTCCCGGAATGTCATTACCTCTAATGGAAGAAACTTCATTAGCTCACGAGGGCTGCTCGCCATACTCACTTCCTCTGCTTCAATATAGACAAGATAACAAAACTACAAGTTAAGTTAGTAAGCTACGACTAAGAAGAACAAAAATTCTATTAATCTAAAAATTCTCAAATAACACCATTCCCCGGCAGCGGCGCCATTTTGATTCTTATCGTGACCGACGACACTAACCTACGGTATGATTTTCTACGATTGACGATAGTATAGTAACCCAACTAAAGGTTGGGGTGGTGTCCCAAGGGAGTTGTAACACCCCGTATCCGAAACACACCAAAAATGCAAATTTTGAGAAGTTGCAGGTGCAACCCACGGTTGTCATCCACAGACCGTAAGTCAAACCACGGCCCGTGCTGGTGGTCCGTGGTTCGCCACTGCAACCCCTCCCCAACCCAGCTCATAAAATTGGCCAAGTCTCGACCCACAGACAGACCCACGGTCCATAGGTCAGACCACGGTCCATAGGTCAGACCACGGTCCGTGGTCTATGTCCGTGGATCAAGACTACTTTACCCAACCTCTAACACAAACTATGGTCGACTAGCACAAACCGTTGTTCAATCCACAGTTTGTAGGTCTGACCGTAAGTGAGGGTCAGCAGTCAATTAGATGAAAATTGTTGATTGGGTCAACTTCATATAGTCATAAAACTTAGCACAAAAGTAATTATGTGTCCCATGACCTATGATATGTTACATAATTGAATGCTCTTTCCAAATCCACCGAGTTTACTAAAATCCGACCTCCGAATAAAAAGTTATGCTTGTTTTAGTGAAGCACTGTCAGGCAGAGTTGATCAACAACCCCAATCTACGGATCATAGATTGAACTACGGCCCGTAAGTCCAATCAGTCAGTCACTCCGACAGCAGTTAAGTCAGGGGTCTTTTGGTCTTTTCCTATTTCGTTGGATCCCTAAGATACATTAACCAAAATTTAGATAATTTAGAACGTAAGAGGAGAAAAGAGGTTAAGAACCCTAGTTCAAGAACGCAGCAAGTTTCCTTCAGTTCCAGCCCTGAAATTGAAAGATTTCTCCGTGAAATTCGTCATCAGGTATGTGGGATTTCACTAGTGGGTTCCTTTCACCCATTAGGCCCCTAGTTTTCAGTCAGTTTCTTGATTCAATTATTATGACTAGACCTAGGGTTTATTAAATGTTAGAATTATTGGATTCTTAGCTATTAGAATGATCCAAATCAGATTAGTATGTTAATATTCAGTTTATTGCATGAATTTCAGCACCCTAGCTATGAAATTCTTTAGTTCTTGAATTATAAATGCTAGGTCAGATATTTCAGTTATTCAGTTATACATGCCTCAGTTATTAATGCATCAATATCAGTTTAATTGTTGCATACTCAGTTTGCATGTTCAGTTCGAGCTATCCAGTAACTTACATAAATTCAGTCAGAATGTGTTAATTACTTAATCCATTGGGAGTAGCATAATACCGAGTTGGACTAGGGTTCAGCGTACCCAAAGAGTCCAGAACTACTAGCCACGTAAGTTGTAAGTCCCTTCTATGGGCATCATTTCAGTGATCACGCCAGCATGCCTCTATACCTCTGGCAGGGTATATTGGGTCCTCTCGATGGGGCGTATACATCGGACACCACATTTAGCTCATGTGGTTTTATTATCGGTTATTAGTAGTTCCCACAGTTCACTCAGATTCTATTGCATTGACCTCATTTACAGTACAGTCAGTATTCAATTTCAGCATGTTATAAATTTGGTCATTGCATTCAGTTAACTCAGTATTCAGCATCTATATCGTGTTCAGATTATTTCATTGCTTTATTGCTTTGTTTAGTTATATGTTCTTTCAGCTTTACTCTATCCTGCATGCTTAGTACCTTTCAAGTACTGACTCATACGTGTGCTACATCTTCTCATGATGTAGGTTCAGGTTCTCAGCATCCAGATCATGTTTAGGTCAGTTCTTGATCTTTAGTTCAGCAGCATCAGTGGTGAGTCCTCATTCTTCGAGGACTAGTGATATATTTATCTTTATCGCTTTTAGTCTTTAGTTTCAGTTTTGCTAGACCTAGTTGGGGCATGTCCCAACATTTCTAGTCAGTTTAGAGGCTTATTCCAGACATAGTTAAATTCCGCTTAGTATTGAGTTGATATCTTCTTTGTATTAAACTCATCAGTTATCATTTATATTAGCTATAGTATATGGGTATTCCCCATCTTTTCATTTTTATTTATGATTTAGCTTCTGCATAAGTTTATTATCTTTAGTATGCTCATGATCAGGTCAGCAGGGTTAGCTTGGGATCACTTGTGGTCCTAGGTCCCGTGTCCGTGTCCCGGGGGTAGTCTCGGGGCGTGTCAAACTTAGTATCAGAGCATTAGGTATAAGTGTCCTAGGATGTCTGAAAAGCCGCATTAGGTAGAGTCATTTTCATGGATGTGTAGGGCACACCACATCTAATGAGAGGGAGGATACAAAGTGTTTTAGGAAATATTCATTTTCTTATTACTCTTATCGTGTGTAAGGTATGATCTAAATTCTATTATAACTCGACGTTCTACGTTTTAGTGATCATGCCTCCTCATAGAGCTAACGCCAGGAATGCGAATTGTAGGAACGCAAACGCAGCTCCTCCAGTTTTAGATCAGGAAGTCTCAAATGCTGAATTCAGGAATGCCATTCTGATGTTGGCTCAGAGTGTCACTAACCAGAACAATCAGCGGGTTCAAGCTCCTGTGAATGCAAATGGTGGATCAGAAGTAGTAAGGGTCCGTCACATTGTAGGGATGAATCCGCCTGAGTTCTTAGGATCACAGACTGGTGAGGATCCCCAGAATTTCTTGGATGAGATCAAGAAGATCTTTGAAGTGATGCAGGTAACTGGGAATGATCGGGTTGAGTTAGCATCTTACCAACTTAAGGGGGTGGCTCATATCTGGTATACTCACTGGAAGGAAAACAGGGGTACATATGCAGCTCCTATTACATGGGATTGTTTTAGCGAAACCTTTCTGGACAGGTTTTGACCCATAGAGTTGAGAGAAGAAAGGGCCTAGGAATTTATGAACTTAAGGTAGGGTAACATGACTGTCCAAGAGTATGGGCTCAAGTTTAACCAACTCTCCAGGTATGCTCCTCACATGGTTGCTGATTCCAGGGCTCAGATGAATAAGTTTTTGTATGGAGTGTCAGACTTAGTGAAAACAGAGTGTAGGAATGTTATGTTGTTGGGAGAAATGAACATCCCTAGGCTCATGACTCATGCTCAGCAAGTTGAGGGTGATAAGCTTAGGGAACATGCTAAGGAGACTAAGAGAGCAAGAACAGGTAACTACGAGTATTCCCAACAGAAATCGGGTGGTGGGAATCGCTCACAGTTTCAGCAGAAGTCTTTGACTCCAGCCCCTTCATCAGCTAGTGTTCCATCCCCCAGGTTCCATAATGATCAGAAAGGTAGGGCGTTAGGTTCTAAGTCTCAAGGTAGTGTTTCAGGCGCCAAAACCTACCCAACTTGCCCGAAATGTAGGAAGAACCATCCGGGCGAGTGTCTTGCAGGTAAGGAAGGATGTTTTGGGTGTGGTCAGTCTGGTCATAGATTGAAGGATTGTCCTTCTAGACAGGGTCAAGGTGGAAATAATGGTAGAGCTCAGTCTACAACTTCAGCAGCACCAGCAGGTCACCCGACTCAGCAGGGTAACTCATCTAGTACAGGTGGCGGACAGTGCCAAAACAGGCTCTATGCTCTTCAGGCTCGTCAAGATCAGGAAGATTCTTCTGATGTAGTCACTGGTACATTACGAGTCTTTGATCTTAATGTTTATGCATTGTTAAATCCAGGGGCTACTTTTTCTTTAGTAACTCCTTACATAGCAGTCCAATTCAGTGTTAGCCCAGAAACTCTTTCAGAACCCTTCTCAGTCTCTTCTCTAGTCGGTGACCCAGTTATAGCTAGACGGGTATACATAAATTGCCCTGTCACAGTCTCTCAGAAAGTCACCTCAGCAGATCTTGTAGAATTAGAAATGGTAGACTTCGATGTCATTCTAGGCATGGATTGGTTACATTCCTTTTATGCCTCAGTTGACTGTAGAACTAGGATTGTTCATTTTCAGTTTCCAGACGAACCAATTCTAGAATGGAAGGGTAGTAGCTTAGCGCCTATGGGTCGATTCATTTCTTACCTTAAGGCCAGAAAAATGATCTCTAAGGGTTATTTCTATCATCTAGTTCGGGTTAAGGATTCTATTTCCGAATTCCCAACTCTTGAGTCAGTCCCTGTATTCAATGAGTTTCCAGAAGAGTTTCCAGAAGAACTTCCGAGAGTCCCTCCCGATAGGGAAATCGACTTTGGAATTGATCTCCTTCCAGATACCCAGCCTATCTTTATTCCTCCTTACAGAATGGCTCCATCTAAGCTTAAGTAATGGAAAGAGCAGCTGAAAGACCTTCTAGATAAAGGCTTCATCAGACCTAGTATTTCGCCATGGGGTGCACCAGTGTTGTTCGTAAAGAAGAAAGATGGTTCTCTCAGAATGTGCATTGACTATAGGCAGTTGAACAAAGTCACAATCAAGAATAAATATCCTATCCCCAGGATTGATGACTTGTTCGACCAATTTTAGGGTGCTAGTCATTTCTCAAAGATAGACCTCAGATCAGGTTATCATCAGCTTAGAGTCAGAGATAGTGACATTCCGAAGACAGCCTTCAGAACTTGGTATGGTCATTACGAATTTGTAGTTATTTCATTTGGACTAACTAATGCTCTTGCAGCTTTCATGGATTTGATTAACAGAGTGTTCAAGCAGTACTTAGACTTGTTCGTTATCGTCTTTATTGATGATGTCCTCATTTACTCTAGGAATGAGAAAGAATATGCGAGTCATTTGAGAGTTGTTTTAGAAACTCTCAAAGATCGCCAGTTATTTGCAAAATTTAACAAGTGCGAGTTTTGGTTACAATCAGTTGTTTTCCTTGGGCATATTTTGTCTAGTGAAGGAATTCGAGTAGATTCCCAGAAGATAGAAGCAGTGAAACAATGGCCCAGACCTACCTCTGCTACAGATATCAGAAGTTTCTTAGGTCTAGCGGTCTATTACAGATGGTTCGTGGAAGGATTTTCATCCATAGCCTCACCATTGACTAGGTTGACTCAGAAGATGGTCAAGTTTCGATTGTCAGATGATTGTGAGAAAAGCTTCGCAGAACTAAAAACTAGGTTGACTACAACTCTTATCTTGACTCTACCAGAGGGTTCAAATGGTTATGTAATCTATTGTGATGCATCCAAGGTCAGCCTAGGTTGTGTATTGATGCATCAAGGTAAGGTTATAGCTTGTGATTCTAGACAACTTAACGTACATGAGAAGAATTATCCGACTCATGACCTCGAGCTTGCAGCAGTGGTGTTTGCACTCAAGATTTGGAGACACTACTTGTATGGTGTTCATGTAGATGTGTTCACAGACCATAAGAGCCTCCAGTATGTATTCACCCAAAAAGAGTTGAATCTTCGCCAGAGAAAGTGACTTGAGTTCCTCAAAGATTATGATATGAGTGTGCATTACCATCCGGGTAAGGCGAATGTAGTAGCAGATGCTCTTACCAAATTATCTATGGGTAGTGTAGCATATGTTGAGGAAGAAAGAAAAGAGCTAACAAAGGATGTTCACAGACTTGCTAGCCTAAGAGTTCGCCTTATGAGCATATCAGATGGTGGTGTAATGGTTCAGAATAGGGTAAAATCTTCTTTGGTAGTAGAGGTTAAGGAAAAGCAAGACAATGATCCAATCTTGCTTGAACTTAAGGGTGCAGTCCACAATCAGAGAGTGGAGGTTTTATCCCAAGATGGAGATGGTGTGCTTCTCTACCAGGGTCGATTATGTGTTCCTAATGTGGGCAAGTTGAGACATCATATCCTTGCAGAGGCCCATAACTCCAGATATTCTATCCATCCAGGCGCCAATAAGATGTACCACGATCTGCGGGAAGTCTATTGGTGGAATGGTATGAAAAGAGATATAACAAACTTTGTGGCTAAGTGCCCCAATTGCCAACAAGTCAAAGTAGAACATCAGAAACCAGGAGGCATGACTCAAGAGATTGACATTCCTACTTGGAAATAGGAAGTGATCAACATGGACTTCATCACAAGTTTACCTCGTACTCGCAGACAACATGACTCCATTTGGGTGATTGTTGATAGGGTTACTAAGTCTTCTCGCTTTTTGGCGGTCAAGACTACAGACTCGGAGGAGGATTACGCCAAGCTTCACATTAATGAGATTGTGAGGTTCCATGTGGTTCCTTTGTCTATCATCTCAGATAGAGGTCCTCAGTTTACCTCTCATTTCTGGAAGTCATTTCAGAAGGGTCTTGGTACTTAGGTTAACCTTACCACAACATTTCATCACCTTCCTCTTATTGAGTTTGCCTACAACAATAGCCACTATTCCAGCATTCAGATTGCCCCTTATGAGGCATTGTATGGGCGTAGATGTAGATCTCTAGTTGGTTGGTTTGAAGTAGGTGAAGTAGCCTTAATAGGACCAGATTCAGTCCTTGATGCTATGGAGAAAGTGCAACTCATTAGAGATAGACTTAAGACTGCTCAGAGTCGCCAGAAGTCTTATGCAGATGTGAGAAGAATGGAACTAGAGTTCCAAGTTGATGATTGGGTTTTTCTGAAAGTGTCACCTATGAAGGGGGTGATGAGATTTGGCAAGAAAGGGAAGCTTAGTCCCAGATATGTAGGCCCTTACCGGATCTTAAAAAGGATTGGTAGAGTGGCTTATGAGTTAGAGTTGCCAGCAAATTTGGCAGCAGTGCATCCAGTCTTTCACATTTTACTTTTGAAGAAATGTGTGGGTGGTCCAGCATCCATAGTGCCATTAGAGACTGTGGCTATAAAATATAGCCTTTCTTATGAGGATGTACCGGTTGAGATTCTTGATCGTCAAGTTAGAAGGTTGAGAAATAAGGAAGTCGCTTCAGTCAAGGTTTGGTGGAGGAGTCAGTCCATAGAGGAAGCCACTTGGGAAGCAGAAGCGGCTATGAAAGCCAAGTATCCTCACATCTATCCTTCTGATTTCACTCCAGCTTGAGGTAATAGTTCCTCTTCAGTTTTTCAGTCATTCATGCATCAATTCAGTTTTAGAATCATGTTCCTTCAGTTTGTACTTGCATTTTCAACGTATTGCATGTTCTTAGAACTCAGTTCAGTCAGAAATTCAGTTCTTAGTGTTTAATGGTATGGATTGCAGCCCTCTCCCTCCATTTTAGCTAGTTTAGTCTCCATTCGAGGATGAATGGTCCCAAGGGGGAGATAATGTAACACCCCGTATCCGAAACAGACCAAAAATACAGATTTTGAAAAGTTGCAGGTGCAACCCACAGTTACCATCCACGGACCGTAGATCAGACCACGGCCCGTGCTGGTGGTCCGTGGTTCACCACTATAACCCCTCCCCAAGCCAGCTCAGAAAATCGGCTAAGTCTCGACCCATGGTCCGTAGGTCAAACCACGGTCCATGGTCTGTGTCCGTGGATCAAGACTCCTTTACCCAGTCTCTGACACAAACTATGGTTGACCAGCATGGACTGTCGTTTGATCCACGGTCCGTAGGTCTGACCGTAAGTGAGGGTCAGCAGCCAGTTAGATGAAAATTGTTGATTGGGTCAACTTCAGATGGTCATAACTCTTAGCACAAAACGACATATGTGTCCCATGACCTATGATATGAAAGATAATTGAATCCTCTTTCCAACGCCACCGAGTTTGATAAAATGCAACCTCCGAGTAAAAAGTTATGCTTGTTTTAGTGAAGCCCTATCAGGCAGAGTTGATCGACGACCCCAATCTACGGACCGTAGATTGAACTACGGCCCGTAGGTCCAATACGTCGGTCACTCCGATAGCAGTTAAGTCAAGGGTCTTTTGGTCTTTTCCTATTTCGTTGGACCCCTAAGATACATCTTTTAAACCCTAAATCATGATGTTTTAGTCAGTTTAGCCTAGAAACATAACTAGAACTTATCTAAGTCAAATCATTAATCAAAACTTAGAAAAATTAGAGCGTAAAATGATAAAAGAGGTCAAGAAACCTAGTTCAAGAACGCAACAAGTTTCCTTCAGTTCTAGCCCCGAAATTGAAAGATTTCACCATGAAATTCGTCACCAGGTATGTGGGATTTCACTAGTGGGTTCCTTTCACCAATTAGGTCCCTAGTTTTCAGTCAGTTTCTTCATTCTCTTATTATGACTAGACCTAGGGTTTCTTGAATGTTAGAATGATTGGATTCTTAGCTGTTAGAATGATCCAAATCAGATTAGTATGTTAATATTCAGTTTATTGCATGAATTTCAGAACCCTAGCTATGTAATTCTTTAGTTCTTGAATTATACATGCTAGGTCAGATATTTCAGTTATTCAGTTATATATGCCTCAGTTATTAATGCATCAGTATCAGTTTAATTAATGCATACTCAGTTTGCATGTTCAGTTCGAGCTATCCAGTAACGTACAGAAATTCAGTCATAATGTGTTAACTACTTAATCCATTATGAGTAGCATAATACCGAGTTGGACTAGGGTTCAGCGTACCAAAATAGTCCCAGAACTACTAGCCGCATAGGTTGTAAGTCCCCTTTATGGGCATCATTTTAGTGATCACGCCAGCATGCCTCTATACCTCTGGCAGGGTATATTGGGTCCTCTCGATGGGGCGTATACATCGGACTCCACATATAGCTCATGTAGTTTTATTATCTGTTATTAGTAGTTCCCACAGTTCACTCAGATTCTATTGCATTGACCTCATTTACAGTATAGTCAGTATTCAGTTTCAGCATGTTATAAATTTGGTCATTGCATTCAGTTAACTCAGTATTCAACATCTATATCATGTTCAGATTATTTCATTGCTTTCTTGCTTTGTTCAGTTATATGTTCTTTCAGCTTTACTCTATCATGCATGCTCAATTCCTTTCAAGTACTGACGCATACGTGTGCTACATCTTCACATGATGTAGGTTCAGGTTCCTAGCATCCAGATCACACTTAGGTCGATTCTCGATCTTCAGTTCAACAACATCAGTGGTGAGCCCTCATTCTTCGAGAACTAGTGACATGTTTATCTTTATCGCTTTTAGTCTTTAGTTTCAGTTTTGCTAAACCTAGTTGGGGCATGTCCCAACATTTCTAGTCAGTTTAGAGGCTTATTACAGACATAGTTAGATTCAGTTTAGTATTGAGTTAGTATCTTCTTTGTATTAAACTCATTAGTTATCATTTATATCAGTTAAAGTATATGGGTATTCCCCATCCTTTCATTTTTATTTATGATTTAGCTTTCGCATCAGTTTATTATCCTTAGTATGCTCATGAACAGGCCAGCAGGGTTAGCTTGGGATCACTTGTGGTCCTAGGTCCTGTGTCTACGTCTCGGGGGTAGTCTCAGGGCGTGACATGAGTGGTTTTGAGAATTGATAGAAAAATAAAATTAAGCTCTAACTAGTCGTAGCTAAAGACATTAACGAACAAAAACATGGTAAATTAAAGGGGGTGACACGACAGTGTCAAATATCAATTTGGGGGTTTTGTCACAAGTAGTTAAAATATAAAAAATTTACAAGAAAATCAAGTATGGGGAAATGTTCTTGGGGTGTGACCGCAATACAAGTTTAGATAAGTAGTTGGGTACATGCTTTTGAAAGGAAATTTGTAAGATTATAGTGACTAGGATAAGCTTTAAATGGAAATAAGTTCCCTCTCGGGCAGCTTACCCCATTTCAAATATGTTCCTCTCGAACACCCATTTGCCGCATGAAGACCAGCCTACGCCTTACCCCACACACTCTCTTGAGTTGAGTGTTAGGATATGGGACTAGTTCTCACCCTCTCGGGATGAACCTCATGTCGACCCACTTCTTAGGCCATCAGTCTAGTGGTCTTGGTTTCGCGACTTCCCTCTCGGGGAAGCCGAAAACACATGGGTGGCTTTGTATTTGCAACTACAAACCATTTAGATTAAACCACAACCACTAGGTGAAATCACCATTAAACTACATCTAACCTATCAGCAAGCAAAACCCAACAATAATATCAACACATATTTGCTAAATCACACCCCAAGAATGGGGGTTTAAGCCACACATCAAGAAATAACAAAATAGACCTAAAATGATAGTAAAATCAAATGGGTATAAGAAATTAAACCTTGATAAAATCAAAGGAAGAAGAATAGAGAAGACCCACTTCCAACTTGGGGAAGATTGAATCCTTCTTTCTTTAAGTCTCCCAAAAACCCTCACCAAACTTGAGAGAAAAATATCCAAAAAGTACTATTCTATTATGGGAATTAAAATAAAAGTTCTACTCTCTAAAATTAATAATAAGTTCGGCATTTATAGACATTATAAAATAGCGCTGGCGGATGTTTCGGCGAAGTTAGTCGATCCCGCTGAATGACTCAGCGACTCGCCCTTCTTCTATTTCATCGCCGTTTCATGCTTGCCTTCAACCTCTTCACGTTCTGTACCGTTGGACTGTATAGTACTGCATCGCGGAACTATTCGGCAAAGCGCCGACAACTCCTTTTATTGCCTTTTTGATCCTCTTCCTTCAGGGCTTCGCATACTGGAACAAAGGGCGGAGTTTGTCCTTTCGGTGAATCGCGAAAGGTTCTTGGCGATGCTCATGCTTCAGCTTCTTCGTTCTTTTCAGCCTCTTGGTTCCTTTTTACGTCTAAGTGTCCATGCTTCCACTAAAACTTCAAATACCTGAAACTTAAGAGTTTTCATTAGATATTAAGACAAAATAAGCATTCGAGGACACTATTTCTATCAAAATAAAGCCCTAAATGAGTCCAATTTGTGGACTCATCACCGTCCAATAAATGACAAATCTCTATTTCATGGTTTTTTTTATATCGTTCCACCAATCTCTTAGTTTGTAATTTGCTTCTACGACCATTTGCGGGTTGACGACATATGAGAGGCCACGACTCTGCAAACAAAATAACAAACAAATTCTAAACTCCATTTTGGCATAACTTGGCATAAATTAATTATAGTGATCACATTGACACGTAATATGCAATCTGTCTAAAGGGTGTTGGGGGCCCTTTAGACGATAGGGTAGATACTAATAGTGTGTATTGGCACCAAGGGTCAAATCAATGAAGCTTGTATGACCTAATTAAGAATTCTAAGAATTGGGTAGACACGGACTGAAGGTATTTTATGCGAGAAGGCTCGTGGTTTTACTGTAGTAATATTATCCGCTTCTTCCACGCATATGTCGACTCTCTAATATAGGGTATTTGAAGAGAATTAGAGGATTTTGTGAGAAGTGCAAATGAACAATACCATGAGGAAAAAAAAGAAAGAGGATCCTAATTGGGGGAATTATGAGCAGAATGACAATTATTAAAGCAATAACAATTATCAACTAGATGGAAAACGGTAACACATAGACAGTTTTTAAGGAAAGCAGTAAATAAATAAATACATAAATAAAGGAAATAAACGTACTAATACATAAGAGAATCAAACAAATAAAGCGGTGGGATATATGATTAAGCATGGAAGAAAACAAATAAGGGCACATGGAAAGGTTTAGACATGGTTATAAACAAATAAGGAAAAGGGGAGATGATTAAACATGGAAATAAACAAGATAAAAGGAAGGAAAATAGCAAATAAATAAGGAAAGTAAATAACAGTTTAGACATGGTAATAACAAAACAAACAACGAAATACACAAATAAGAACCACAAAATAAATAAACCCCACATAAAACATCAAACACGTAATGGTAAGAACCTAGTTAAATCTCCAGCGAAGTCGTCATTCTGTCGCGCCTCATTTTTTTGCAAAACGGATTTAGTGCAACGACCTAACAACTCTTTTAAGTTTTCTATAAGAAGATCCTCCACCTAATGAATTAAAGACGTGTTAGGACACCTAACTAATCTATCTAAAGGGTCTACGAAACCATGATGCGGGTAAGAGTTCAAATTACCTTCAAAGGAAGGTGTTAGGCACCTTTCGAGGTCCACAAATGTGGGTCCCGATCGTATCTCATATAATTTATGTGGGGTAATACAATGTGACAAATAAGGTCACTAATTAATTAATTTAAGAAGAACTATGGGATAAAGAACAAGAAAAATTTTATGTTTGGAAGAATACATAAAGTTGATTTTTAATAAATTAACATAAATCTAGGTGATTTAATAAGTTAGCATGCTATTATTTAAAATGATAAATAACAATAGAGACAACCAAAAAGCATTAATTATATAATTCATTAAACAAATTATGCGATAAATAAGCAATTTTTATTTAAAGCCAATTGACAAATATATGAGAAGTGATTATTAATTAACTGAAAGTTTTAAGTGAAAAAGTAATAAGACAAGTTAAACTTATTTTATTAAATAAAATAGATATATAAGACTAATTTTCGAACAAAAAATATAAAGTAAGACAACAATTAGCCACTACTAAAGTAGAGAGAAACTAAATCAATGGCCTTTTTTTGGTGAAACGGGCAGCGTGGAATGCATACCTTCAATTTGGGGCCTTGCTTATTTCATATGTCCATGTCCATTATAGAAACAATACTATTGTCTTTTTGACGTTTAAATTTTATTTAATTGTTATAAATAAAAAAATTTATAAAGTAATTTTTAATTTTTTTTTTTCAAGATTTAAGTATTACAAACATATTTAAATTATTTCAGAGAGAGGGTGCATATATGCTTTCTATAGACTTGAAAATTTGACAAAAGAAATTATTCCCGCGAGATTAGTTTGATGTCACTTTTTATATTTACTTATTTTCCTATGCACTTATTGACCAAATCTTGATAATCATCTCAAGGAACTGCATAATGTACATGTCATCCCCCGCCTACCCACCAACACCCAAAAAAAAGAAGGTTAAATAATGCATTAGACTAAATCTTTAAATTTTAGAATCTTGATGAAAAACCACGGTCAAACTTGGTGAAAAATCAGAAAAAATAATAATTGATAATTACTAGAATGATCGAAAATCAAGAAACATAACAAGAAGAAATAGAATTTATCAACTAAAAAAAATGTCATTATTTCCGATCCAGTTCCTCCACCAACATCAAATTCAGGCATGTTCTGTCCTGACTTAAGTTCAACCAATTGGATTAGCAGATCAAATATCAGACTAATCTTTTCTTCTCAACAACTAGCTTTGTGGCTACTTATGAGCAAAAGTTTTGTGCTCCATGTCCCTTTTCTGAGTTTGTCGTGTTTCAACTTCTTCATAATATTATAATGCATTTCTTACTATACCCTTTGAGGTTAAAAAAAATGTCCTACATAAAGAAGATGCAAAAGCTCCTTCATATGTCCTCTTTCCAACTACTAGTCACTAGTTTAGGTCACATCAATTGCCTAGACCTATCCACTTACTACTACTGCAGTTAAGTCAAAAGGCAATTGGTTGGCTCGATGACAGGACTAAAAACGGAAAAAGATCAAGAACAAATTGAATGAGAATCAAGAAATTACGAACAAAAGTCATAAGATCTTTTTTCAATTCTTTTTCATTTTTTCTATCTGTCCCACAAAAACATAACCTTTCATCCTCATCTAGAGCCTATCATTTTTTTCCATCTGATATCTCGAGTCTGCATTGAAGTCTCGACTAAGTCTAAATTACATATTGCAAACTTATTCAAGGGTGGTGTATTTCATTTTTAAAAAGATTGGTATTTTTTATTTTAATACCAAAAGAGATAAAGGTTCAAGAAATAAGCAAGGCATCAAATTAAAGCTATATGAAATAAACAAGCGCATCAACTTGAAGCAGCTCTTTATTATAACCCAAATGCATTCCACGCTGCTCTCTTCACAAAAATGTTAATTTGTTTCTTTATAGGAATGATGTCACGATATTATTAATCGCACTTCTCCACCATAGAAATATTTCTATTTGAGGTCGGTCTTAAAGAAATACTCCCTCTGTCCCAATTTATGTGGCACTTTTCATTTTTCGAGAGTCAAACAATTTAAGTTTGACCGAGAATTTACATATGGAATCTTCAATTTTTTTAATTGAAATTTATATATCTGTAAACTACGTAAAAAGTACTTTAAGTCACAATAATTAATAATTCAAAAATTTTAAATTAAAATATCTATGAGAAACTTACGGTCAAAGATAGACTAGTTTGAATCTCGTAATCTGAAAAGTGCCACATAAAATGAGACGGAGGGAGTAATATATTTTTAAAAGGATAAGTGAAAATTTTGATTTAAATACAAACATATAAATATATTTATATATGAGTACACATAATCCCTTTTCAAAAAACATGGGTAGGTAGTATTCCCAGGGACGCGTCAGCTTAGTTTAAAAAATGGAACTAGACCTCATAATTCCTTTTACGTTCCCACTAACTATAGGTTAGGAGATAGTACATATGTATAATTAAAAATAAAAGTATCATGTCCAAATCAAATTATGAAGAAGTGGAATTTGAACATTGACTTTGCTAAAACAAAATAAAAGAAAACTTTAACAATTGAACATGAGTTGAAAAACTTGAATAAAAATAAGTAAAAAGAAAACTGAGAAAGCGAGACAGAAAAGAAGATAATAAGCATATAGCATGCAATTTCCCCACCTCCAATTTATATCTGCCCCAAATTATTTATTACAAGACTGCTCATACATATATTGGCTTCTTAAAACTAATATAACATAAAAGGCTATTCTCACACCAAAATGAACTCAAGCAACATGTCCAGAAAAATGAATGAGCTTAAAGACAAGAATAGGAAAACAAGAGTTGTAAAATTAAAACACAAGTTTGCGATAAGTTATGCACATAATTATATTCACATTTCAAGTAAAGAATTAAAGAACCTACAAATTAAGAAAGGCGTACCTGCTTGCTTTCCATAGAATGCATAAGGCATTCGAGCTTTCAACTACTGAACTACGTATGACTAGTATACAAGTAAGACTATGAAAAATGTGTTGTTAGAATACTAACCGATCAATAGTAACTTTGGCAAACCAAATCCAAATATAACACTAACTGAGCCTTGAGCAGTGATCAAGAAAGCAGCAAAGTAAATTCCAAAAGCAATATGCAATAATATTGTTTTTAATGTGGATGTTTAAAAGTATATCAAGTGTTCTAGTGGTGTTAAAATATTTTTGACATTAGAAGTGTGCAAAGCCTATGTGAGGTCTGGTACTTTTCCGTACATTTGCAGCATTCAAAAGAAAAGATGAGAGCTTCAATTGTCTCCAGGGACGGAAGAGAACTGTCAGTTATATGGCAGAGAGGAGGAGAGCTCGAGGGGATTTACTTTCAGTGATCCGTGGAAACTAGTAAAAGGAAGAGAATGAATCAAGTTATTCTTTCCTTTAATTATCACCAACAGGTATGCAATCATGCTAAGCTTTAACCAAAAATAACACAATAGGAAAACCTTGATTATATAGTGGAAACTAGTAAAAGGAAGAGAGTGAATCAAGTTATTCTTTCCTTTAATTATCACCAACAGGTATGCAATCATGCTAAGCTTTAACCAAAAATAACACAATAGGAAAACCTTGATTATATAGTGGAAACTAGTAAAAGGAAGAGAGTGAATCAAGTTATTCTTTCCTTTAATTATCACCAACAGGTATGCAATCATGCTAAGCTTTAACCAAAAATAACACAATAGGAAAACCTTGATTATATAGTGGAAACTAGTAAAAGGAAGAGAGTGAATCAAGTTATTCTTTCCTTTAATTATCACCAACAGGTATGCAATCATGCTAAGCTTTAACCAAAAATAACACAATAGGAAAACCTTGATTATATAGTGGAAACTAGTAAAAGGAAGAGAGTGAATCAAGTTATTCTTTCCTTTAATTATCACCAACAGGTATGCAATCATGCTAAGCTTTAACCAAAAATAACACAATAGGAAAACCTTGATTATATAGTGGAAACTAGTAAAAGGAAGAGAGTGAATCAAGTTATTCTTTCCTTTAATTATCACCAACAGGTATGCA
>JAJOOR010021900.1:0-15705 GCA_036250505.1 Solanum acaule | reverse complement strand
TGACTATCATTATGTTCGTGATAAAGTTGCTCAAGGGGATCTTGTTGTCCAATATGTGCCTTCTCACTTACAACTTGCTGATATGTTTACAAAGGGATTATCCTCATCCCGTTTTTGCTTTTTGCGTGACAATCTGTCCGTGATGTCACCACGTCCAGATTGAGGGGGCATATTAGGACTCATAGTCCATGTACTTGTAGGACTCTATAATCTTTAATTTGTGTTGTACTAGGTTACCTATTCCCCTTTGTATTCATTATATATATATGAACAGATATGCAACCTCGGCTTATCGAGCCTTTGATTACTTCTCTGTACATCTTCTATTTCTAAAAACCTCTAAAATCCCTTATTTCTCTCCTAATTCTAAATTATTTTAGGAAAAATTACTGAAATACACGTCTTATGTTTTCCTTATTTCTAATATTCCATTCTATTTTAAAAAACCTCTAAAATTCCTTATTTCTCTCCTAATTCTAAATTATTTTATAATGTATCCGAGCTAATTTTTAACGAATTGTTTTTTTTAAAGACAAATTATGAATTATGACAAGGCATTTTAACTATAATGGGACCGAACGTTTAACTCGGACGTACACGAATTGCCTCAAGAATCCTTTTTTTTTATTTGTTTTAGAAAAAATTAAAGATACAATTAACTATAATGAATTCCGCAAGTATTTTTTATTATTTATAAGAATTACAAGTCTTAAGGCAGATTGTACAACTTTATTATTTACAACATTAATTTGTCCTCTGCCCCCCACACAATTTCTTTTTTTTAAAAAATAGTGTGTTAATTATAAATAAATATATACAAAGGCAACGTTATCAAGATATTAAGTCATAGAAGAATGTCTATCAAATTAAAATTTTACTATTTTAATTACGGGAAAAAGGACAAATATATCCCTGAATTATCGTAAATAGTATGCAGATACCCTCCGTCATACTTTTGAGACATTGATGCCCCTGTCGTCCAAAAACTAAAGCATATATGCCCTTCACTCTAACGGAAGACTAAATAGGGACACGTGACGCAATCTTATCCGTCGATAAATGTCGGATCGGTGGATAAGATTATGACACGCGTATGTCTGTTAGTATAAAGGGTATATATGCTATAGTTTTTGGACGGCAGATGCTCAAAAATATAACGGAGGATATTTGCATATCATTTACGATAGTTCAAGGGTATATTTGTCCTTTTTCCCTTTAGTTACTACAAAAGATTTATAAGATCAGTTATATTATATTGTAGTAAATGTTGAGCTGCTAAAATCTAATATATCTACGAGATAAATATTACATATATGAATATCAAAATGAATCTATCATATAAAATTTGAATAAATAAAACAAATCATCATATGTAGTCACCATAAGGTGCACGTATATATGAGAAAATTTCACTTGAAATGATTTGATCGTGATTTGCCTTGACCTAGAATATCTTTTAAAATGATATTTAAAACATAAATCTAAAGTAAAATAAAATCCTGAGATAATTTTGTACTATAAATAAGGAAATTATTTTATAAAGGGATAAAAAAAAAATTAAAAAGTGCTACAACTAAAACGTGTCGAGCACTGATTGGCTACGACAAATCCTCTTCACCAAACTATGATATAGGAAAGGTGAGAAGGAGCTCCGTATTCTATAATCTGCTTAGATTCATTAATCTTATGCAGATTAATTTTACAGAATTAATAATATAATAAAATTAGTAATGTTGACAGTTTATAGAATATTGTTTTATCAATGATTAATTATTAATTACTCCACTAATTAACCTTATGCCTCGTGTTGGCTGCCTTAAGTCAGAATCCTATGGAGAAGGCCTTTGTTCACCTCCTTCTCGAGTCCATATGTACACCCTCAACTAATCTAAGGCATTGTTTGCATAATCAATTGAAAATTTAAAAATATAATTAAGGAAAGTGAAATAACAACTTATCTAAACTTTTTTGACCTCTCTCAAGGTTTTGACTCAGTAGTTTAACCGTCGTTTGGTAGAATGTATAAGTCATGATCTTCTCTTACAAACTGACAATGGTGTAATGTGAGTTGCAGCTATAGTTTTGTTATGACTATTGCTCAGGATGACTTGTCAGGTAATCTATAGTATTTTGTCACGACTATCTTCATTTTGGTTATTTATACTACTTTGGAGTGTTTGTTATTGAATCGATAGTCTATCGAAAACAGTTTCTCTACAACTAAGGTTATGGTAAAATCTGTGTACACTATGCATTCTCTAGATACTACTTTATGGAATTACACTAAACATATTATTGTTATCAATAACAACTACAAGGAGGTAATATCATGAACAAATTGCGGACATCTCAATATATACTTAAAAAGTATTACACGACAAAATTAAAGAGAACTCAACATCTACTAAACATATAAAAAATAGTAATTTTAAAGATATAAATAATATAATTTTTCATTAAAGATGGTCCAGGTAAACTTACGATCGTATACGTAACAGAAAACGTGGATGCACGAAAATGGATACGCAAGGTAAGTATGGTGAGAGTGCAAAACAGAGGAAGAAAAGACCTCGAAACAATAGGCCACAGGCAGTGGCGGAGCCAGAAAATTTAATAAGGGGGTTCAAAATCTGAAAAGTAAACACACGAACTAGTGGAAGGGGGTTCAACATCTATTATACTTACCTAAAAAATAATTTTAACTATATATAAATAGTAATATTTTTCGCCGAGGGGGGTCGGATGACCCCCCTCATTACATGCTGCCTCCGCCACTGGCCACAGGGGAACGTGCCGAGCTCTGTTATTTGCAGGCTAATATATGTGTGGTCCATTGTACTTCTTTCCCAATTCCCTAAGTTTAACTTTATTCTATTCTATTATAACCTCTTCTCCCTATGCTCTTTTAATCCTTTCTTTTTAATCTTTAATCTTTTCATGCCTATTTGCCCATTTTATAAATCTAGACTTTTTAGCGTATTTCCTCGGTTCAATAATAGTTATTTCCTATATTATTTTGAAATATTTATTAATATTTGTTTGCTTTATAAAATTAATAAATAACTTTTATACTTAGTTTCTAATTTATCTTATTATTAATTATAGTTATTTTTCTATTATATTTTTTAAGACATCATTTTTATTATATTCAAAAAGTGATATAGTAAAATTACCTTTCTATTTATAATTTCTTAAAAAATGTGCATAGTCAATAATGAACGAATATTGTTGAATGGAGGGAGTATTTATCATAATTAATTAACCCTATCTCAAACCATAAACGAAATTCCTCAAAGTCATAAACAAAATATTTATGCTATTCCCAATTACCCCTAGAGGCTGAAGGGAAAACAGGATTCTAAAATCAACCAAAACAAGGTTATGGCTAAGGGCTATGAGTGGTAGTTAAATAAATCTCCAAAAGTCAAAATATATCTCAATTGAAATTGGAGAATTAATCCCCCCCACCCCACCCCCACCCCACTAATATTTCCCCTTTGTTTTTCCTATTAAGAAAATTTGTTGTGCTAGACCAATTTGGCTTGTATATAGATTTGATGACTTTTGCTTGCCCTTTTTTTTATTGAAAGGAATTTATCCATTGGTTCATACCCTATATTTGGCTAAGATTTAAGATGATACAAAAAGAAATAATTAAGAAAGTGGCAAGTTAATGATCAACTTGTCTTTGAGTTCCTATCTTATACTATAATATAGTATAATCTTGATGTTGGACACGTAATGTATTTTAGTTTGTCATTTTTATAGGCCAATTAATTATTTGGATTTTTTCGGAGTATCAAAGTTTGACACACTCCATTGTTATCTTGTATTAATTAGATCTACGTATGTAATTTTTTTTCTAAATTTGACTTATGAAATTAGACTTGATATGTTTTTGTAATACATCACATATAATTAAGTTATTTGAATTATATTATCAATATTTTCTTTAAGGTAAACTCTCTTATGAAAAACTAAAAGCAGATTCAATTTGAATTGACTTTTGACTTATTTTTATCATTTTAAGTTTAAAACTTATAAGCACCCAATAGTACTTTAAAATTATTTTAACTTAAAAGCACTCAAAATAATTCAATCTAAATAAGCTCTAAGAATATTTTAATAATCTACGATTACCATGTAATTACGAATGAGTATAGTTGAAATTTTAATTTCTTAAATTAACTTTTTGGAAATCAAGATTTAAAACAATTGAAGAAAAAACCAAGAATATTGCTATCCCAAATGTAAATAATACTAATATATAATAAAAGAGGAGTGGATGAGACAAAAGAGAGGACAATTATATTATGTATATATTTTTGGAGAGTAGCAATAATTTAGGCCTTTTGCTTATGTTGGGACATGGCATGGCAAGAGTACTAGCATTAGTAAGCCACAAGAAATGGAGTGACCTTTTCCACACTTTTGGAAAGCAAATATCAACATATTATGGATCTAGTCTTAGTATATTTCTTAGTATTCTTACCATCATTTGCTTTTGTCTTACACATAATAATTCATACCAAAGTTTCATGCATGCCAGGAGATCTCTAAAATGTTACTTCTTCATAATATATGTTCATCATGAAGAAAAAAAGAAGAGGAAAAAATGATTATATTTAGACATTCTAATTGGTCAAGAATTCTAGTCCCCTTGACTATGTACTAATGATGATACCCAATATTAACCTGGGATATGGTGCAATAGTGAAATTGTTTTATCTTTAACTAAATGTCTCAAGTTCAATCCTTGAGTATGAAGAAAATCTTGTTGGGAACGTTACTCCTGAATGAGCCCTGCAGTCGAGCCCTAAATACGAGAAAATTCTTGTTGGGAACATCACTCCCGAATGGCCCTGTAATGCACAATCAAGACATCGGCCGTGGAAAACCAAAAAAAAAAAAAAAAAATTAAAAATGATGATACCCTATCTAAATCTCATTGACTCAAAAGCACAAGAACTACAAAAGATTCATCATGATTCACGTATTGCTTTGAGATATTGCAACAATGAGTTTCTAAAAGTGTGTGCAAATATTATCTTTCATCTAGTGGTGCTTCCTTTGAACACAAGAAACCAATTATTTTTGTTTATTTTATGCTAAAAAGATAGGGTAGTATATTAAAGAAAATCATTGTTAAAAAATATATTAAAACTTTCCAGCCTTTCCTAAATGAGTATTATGCTGCATTAGTGTTACTAAAACTCATTACAATTAATTATCCTCTTGAGACTAGAGACTGAATACGTATTGCTTTATGTAATATCATCAAAAATAATGGTTAGAAGATCTGAGTTTTTTCTTCATTGAGTAGTTTTGGAATAATCATGATTCATGTTGATGATCGTCGAAAATTCTTAAGAAACAAATAATTTTTCTTTGTTCGCAAAACCTATTTTAAAGAAAATTTTAATTGTCATATTATTACATAGAAATCAATAATTCTCAATATTCATACAATTATAATTATACGTTAAAAATAAGGTTTAGAATGAAAACAATATTATTGACTAACGAGCTAATTAGCATTCCTTGTGGGCAATCCAGCCAATAAACCAATATTTAACACTTTAAACTCTAAAATCACAGAAAATACAATGTTGTTTCATTTAATTTACCAAAGTGTATATGAGTCATTGAGTTGTTTGAGATTTTATACATTTCAAATAGTATACGTTATAATTATGTTTTTTTAATTAATTTTTAAGAGAGAACAAACGTTTTAAGCACATCTTTCATGCTTCACCAGAAAAGGAAATCACATTTATTATATTTTTCACCACCAACGTTTCTTCTGATTCCATCTTGCAAATGTGAAAAATAATACATGCAGGCACACTTACGTTTTGTCTATTAAACATTAAAGAATTCATAATTGTAACTCTATTTGATAGCTGAAGAAAGTCAAAATAATATATTTAATTTCTATTGGTTGGGATGGTTTTTGATACTTTTATATTGGAGGGGATATAAAATTGTTTTTTTTAATGTGATTTTTTTTTTTAGAAAAAAATAATTGGCAGTGCACGACTAGATTCATTTTCTCCAAATGTGATTAATTTAATTACTTTTCTCCAAATCAGTAATTTACACTTGTAATTAAGACATTTAATCTTAGATTAATTAACTCTTCTTGGCGGTGTCATTTATTTACACAACAATACCAACATCGTCATTCTATTTTCTAACATGAAATGTTTAAAATTTTCTTTTAAAATGAAATTCCTCATAAATTGGGTCATTCAAATAACAGAATTATTTTTACACCGAATTAGTATATAATAGTTTATACTCTTTAGCATATGCAGATTACATTACAGTGAGATTCTATTATCCAAACTAATTATTACTCATTTTTATTTTGAGAAAAAATGAAACTCTTTTTTTTATTATTATTCAAATGCTACTGTATGCATTTTGAATATGTTTTTTTGAAAAGAAATCATAAATGTAGAAACATCCGTCCAGAGCACTCAATTAATGCTCATGTAAATTTATACCACAGTTTTCAAAATCCCATCCCATCAATTAATAAATGTGTTAAAAAATTAGTATCGTTTTTGTAAAATTATTCAATCTCAAAGTAGTAATTAGTAGTATGGTTTTTTCAACTATAATCTTTTACTCCCATATTCATAATAATAAATGTTATTTTTGTGAAGATTACACTTTCTTTATGACAAAAATAACTATTACTATTATTTTATTAGGAAAAAAATACCAGCAGTAATAAGCTCCTGACCCGCTACTCCCAGTGGCATAGTCGTTATATATCTCAACATTTAAGGTCATTCTCTAAACTTTTTCACTTCCCAAAAAGCCCCTCCTACTTCTCTCTATTTTTTATGCATACATCACTCACTACACATTCCCAGCACAAACCTTTCGCAGAAAATAATGAAACCCCTCGAAAATCACTCCTCCATCATCACCACTTCCTCCGCCGTGCCGGAATCCGAACCTGAAACTGGTTCGGCGGCGGATGCTGGCATGTTTTCAGACGAGATTGATAGTTCATGTTCAACTCCATATGTTAGTGCTCCGTCAAGTCCAGGCCGTGGTCAACCACACTGTGGCTTCTATTACAGTGCTCCGGCGAGTCCTATGCATTTCGTTTTATCAACTACCAGCGTGAAAAATGCTGTTAGCACTTCAATTTCATCACCTTCTGAAGATTTTGATTTCTCTGCTAGACTTACCACCGAGGGCGGCGGCGGCGCCGATGGATCCATGAGCTCGGCTGATGAGTTGTTCTTAAACGGCCAGATCCGGCCGATGAAGCTGTCCACTCACCTTAAACGTCCACAAGTCCTAGCACCATTGCTTGATCTCGACGAGAATGAGGATGAAGAAGAGAAAAGTTGCAGAGGAAGAGATTTGAAGCTGCGGAGTAGATCATTGAGGAGAAGGACTAGATCCATGTCACCACTTCGAACGACGTCGTATGAATGGCAGGAGGATTATGAAGAAGAGGAATTGGAAGTAGTAATCAATGAGAAGAAGAAAGAGAAGAATGAAAATGAAGAGATTAAGCAAGATGATGAAGAAGAAACTTCGAATGAAACGACGCCATGCCCTTCTGGATCTTCTTCGAGGTCTTCTTCAGTCGGGAGGAGTTCAAAAAGATGGGTATTCCTGAAGGAGTTTCTATATAGAAGTAAAAGCGAAGGAAGAAACAACGGCCACAAGTTTTGGAGTGGGATATCATTTTCACCTGTGAAAGACAAAAAACTTGACAAAATTGCAACCAACAAAACTCCAACTGATTCTGCAAATACATCTGAAACAAAAAAAGATAAACAAAATGGGAATACAAAAGAGAAGAAGAAAAAGCCCGTGAATGGAAGTGGAATTGGGAAGAGAAGAGTTCCTCCATCGCCTCATGAATTGCATTACACTACAAACCGAGCTCAATCAGAAGAAATGAGGAAGAAGACTTTCTTGCCATATAGGCAAGGCCTGCTTGGATGTTTAGGGTTCAGTTCAAAGAGTTATGGAGCCATGAATGGTTTTGCTAGAGCTTTGAATCCAGTTTCTTCAAGGTAAAAAAAAATTTGTATATCTAATCAATCATTATTATTATTACTATATCTATCATCCATCTTCCATCAAGAGATGAGAGATACGTTTAAGTTGATTGTATAGATTTTTATTTCCTTGTTATGGTAATGTTTTTATGCTATTCTGTTGTCTCTTTGTGTATGTACGAAAAAAATCCTCAAAAATGCTTAATGATGGGGTTTTGTTTAGCCATTCATGGTAAACTCTTGGGGCATTTTCTTGTTAGATCCTCCATTTTTGCTTTGTTAAAAAAAGAGATTCATGAGATCATTTCTTTCTACTCCCTTTGTGGGCTCAAAGAAAGAGAAAGGCCACCCTTAGAACTCCCTATTAGATCTTTGCTTATGGCAAATTTGCAGCACTAGAATACAAATTGCTTAGCTAAGCTGTGGGGATAGGGTAGTTAATATTCTTCATGACTCCTCATCCCTGTTATTCCCAGTCGATTTGTCTTTTACACTTTTAATTACTTTCTCCGTCCAATATTGACTTAGCACACCCCTTAATAATGCGCTCAATGTGTTAGGGGAAGGAAAAGGGAAGGGTACAAATATCATTTTGGGTGCCGTGTGGAGCTTTGTTGGAATTATACGAAGTGATAGGACATTGGATAAACACATGAATGTGAATTTGCATTATTTACACACACAGTGCACATTATTTTTCTTAAAAACCTATGATTTGACGCACATGGAGATGGAGCAGAGGGCCTTTGGCAGCAGGTAAATAGTAGACAGAAGGCCCCTACACGCCACACCAAAACCCATTACGCAAAAAAAAAAAAAAAGATACTGTTGCCTTTTGTCAAACAATAAATTATGTATCATCAGAAGTTTTGAGTTGTTCTTGTCTGTATCTTCTGTAGGCCAGCCTTGTTTTAGCATATGCTCTCTACTGATTAAGATGGTTGATTAAAGAGATATACCCCATACTTGTCTAATTGAGCACAAAATTAATAAAAGAAAATTACTTTTCTTGTAACTTGTGAATTTCATCACGTTTCCTCTACAGTCCCTTTAAGATTAAAATGAAAATATTATTTTCAAATTCTAAAAAAATGATGTTCTTTTGAAAATAATTTTAAAAAGAAAATAGGTTTGCAATAATTGAAATATATGAAGTAGCTAGTATGAGTGAAACAATATATAAGGAATAACAAATATCGAATGGATAGTCATAATGGGATGACCCAGTAATAAGTGAAGTGAACTATGAATCATGAGGTGAATTTTTTCAAGGAAATTATGAGATTTTAAGTTTAAGTTTTAATATTATTAGTATAATTTCACAAAATGGGTCTATGAAAGATTAAATGAATGTAGATCTTACTTCTATTTTTGAAGTGCAGAGATTGTTTTTTGAGATTGTTTTTTATAAACTTTCGCCTTAAAGGAAGAACAACTTAAAATCGTATGGAAAAAGAGATATCAGAAGTGAAGAAGTTAGGGCAAACTAACATAAAAATCATGACAACCTTTCTAGAAATAGTTATTTCGAAAACAAGAAGCAACAATTAGTAAAAGAAATCAGAGGACAAGAAATTATAGGAATAATGTAGAGAATACCAGGAGTAGTATTTATGAATAAATGATAAGTGACACAACACTCTTTAGCTTACCCTAATTTATAACCTCACAATCTCCTATCTATTGTTATGCTCTCGATAAGTTGAAGATGTATCATATTTTGTCTAAATCTCTCTTGAAATCATTCATAATCAATCTCTCACGCTTTTGCATCGAAGCATCCCAACTTCAAATTTCAACTAAGATAAAAACACTAAATAACTTCCTTTTATTTGTCCAAATTTTAGTTGATCTAAAGAATTAAAAAGTCCAAATGAAATTAATCCAAATATGCACAAACTGGCTCTAATACCCTTTCTCTTTATATATTATAACCAAAAAAAAAAAAAAGCTATAAAAAATACCACTCAAAAGTGATGTATAATGGCCTAAGGTTGGGTTTGTTTTTCCTTTTTGCATCAAATAAAGTGAAGTTGAAAAGGTGTTGAAGGAGCAGCTTTTTGTCTCATCTTCTTGGAATATTTTATTTTTATATATATTATAGACTATAGTCCTGAAATATGGACAAAGCAGATCTGGATGAAAATAAAAATAATAGTAGTGAAGCTTTGTTAACTCATTCTCATGGGGTCTCTTTTTACTTAGATGTTGACGTAAAGTAGTTTCACATTAAGCAACATACTAACATGGCCTTTGCCTTAATCATTCATCTGTTGTCAATATAACATACAGTACTTCCTTTTTTATCGTACTCCCTTAACGAAAATCATGACTCGTCACTTACAACATAGGTAGAGTTCTTGATTTATATCTAGTTGATTTACCGCTATTTTACTTTGCATGTTTTGGATAGACGCTCAATCAGGCATCCTTATATAGTGTTCTTTGTTGGGTTAATAATTGGGTGGATTAGGTTAAATTTGGGCGGATCGAAATCGGTCAACGTTTCACGACCCAAGTCAATCCAAATTTGTTTGGGTCAAAATGGGTTAAGCAACGGATTAGTAACGGATCATAATCTAACCCGCCTAATTTTTACTAAGTTTAGCTTTGATTGTTATGGGTTGAAATGGGTTGGTTGAAATGGATTGAGCTAACAAATGGGCAGATCAATAACAAACCCAAACCTAAATAGAATGAGTCGTGTTGGACTGGTTGGATTTGATTTTACCACCCCTAGTTCTGTGTAATAGTCACTATTTTCTAATAGAGTTGTTAGTTCCGCAGCTCAGAAAGGGTTATTTTCTATTTGTTTGTTCCAATAGCAATGATTTACTTTGGACCCAAATTTACATTTGAGAGAATCTGTTGTCATGTTATGTATCAGTTTCATAATTGCCCATCAATAGTTTAAAAAAAAGTATATTAAATGAAGTAGAATATCTATTCAAAATCTTATCCTTGTGTTATCTATATGTCAGTGAAATAGAGATGATATACATATACTGTATTTGTTGGAGCACAGTAATTGTCATATTATTGTTACATATGGTCCCTTGGGAATTGGGATATAACACTAATCATGATTCTACAATAGTACCCTTTGTATGAAGATAATAAACAAACTATTTTGGGGACCATTAGAAAACCAAACACCCCATACTTGTCTTAAATCTTGAAATTATATGGATAGAGACATAGCTGAACTATAGTATATATGGTCAATAAATAAAATCACCTGATATACTCTTTATGTTTTCCCACTCACCTACATTAGAGCGCAACTAAATTTGGATTCGCATCGAGAAATCTTACATTAGGGTAAAGCGGTCCCTAACAAAGACGACTATGTACTCATGGGGATCTGAATCCGAGATCTCTGGTTAAGAATAAATGAGTACTTGTCATTCCTCCATAACCCTTGTTGGTTACTCTTTCTATGTTTTAGTTAGATGTTAATGCAAGTCCTTTGATGATAAATATATTCCCTTCGTGTCAATTTATTTGTCTGATTTTGATATGACACTTGTGTTTAAGGAAGTAAATAAGACTTTTGAATCTTATTGTATGAAACATGTAAGGAGAAAAGTTAAAGTTAAAAGAGTCGTTTTCTTTTAAATGCATTAAAAATGAAAGTAAGACTAACATGAAAAAATAGAAAAGAGTTATTCTTGATTCTTGTTTCTTGAAGAAAATAAGGTATATAAAATTTGGAAATTACCTTTTGATAGATTTTATGCTTCAGAAAGAAGTGCCAGTTTTACTTAGGTTTTTAACTGATCTTTTAATTTGTTGGACTGAGTAAGTGACCAGAAATTAGCTGGAAAAATCTGGCAGAAAGGGCCTACAATTTTATTGCGTTATTGAATCGTCCTATTTAATTCTTGTTTTCTTCTAAATTTACAAAGTTCAATCAACAAAGAAATAAATAAATATATATATTTTTAAATGAAACAAGTTACTTGGGGGGCTTTGTTTTAGTGATAAGGACGCAAAAAAGTCTGATATTTAAGTTGGGAAGAGGAAAAAATTGGAGTTTCAAACATGTGCACCAATTGGGGAAAGAGGAGGTTTTGTTTTTCCAATTTTTCCCAAATTGATTAATCAAATTCTTCATATCTGAAGCATCGGAAAAATTGACTAGAAATTTCTTTCGATGCACTAAGATAAATGAAAGGTAGACAAATTTCTACATATGGTGCTATACCAAACAAAAAACTCTATCAATTAGGCAACGTAACGCAACGTAATAGTCAATAGCTTTATTTCTCTCTGAGGCCAAAATAAAGGTGTGAATAAATTTTTCTTTTTAAATTTGATTCTATAAATAAAACAAAAAATTAAAATATCTTGACCAGTTACAAAATAAATAGAAGAAAATAATTTTCAAAAATCTCGAATATATAAAAATATAAATTTGATTTCTCACAAATAAAACGCCTATATTTACATAACAAGGAAATGGTTAGCATATGCACGTACGACATTATGTGTGGTAGAAATAAACTTTAATTCTCACATCAATATTTTGTCATCCTTGGAAAGACTATATTATAAAAACGAAACAATAGTGAAACCATATCTTGTTTGTGTGGTTGCAGCCTATATGGTGGATAGTGAAAACTCACATGAAACTGAGAAGTACGAAAAGTGATCTGGCCCCAATTAGTGGAACCTGTCGACTAGTACTAAAATATATACATTTTTGTTGGCTACCTTTTTTTTTTTTTTTTAATCTCGATTCGAAGAAGATAGAGTGTACACAGACCTTAACTTAGAATGATTAAGTAATAAATTAGATGATTAATGAAGTAAATCGTGTTCTCTTTAACTTGATTCTTTTATACCATAACCAGACTTTGACTTAATCAATAATTATTCCAGACGCCTTGGTAGAGTAATTCTATAAATTTGTAAATTACTTTTTCTTTACATATCATTAATTAAGAAATTACCACTCTAAAAATTACACGAAATGAGTGAAACTTGTCTTGTCAACTGGCATGGTGTAGGGAAAGAGAAATACATGGTGAATAAGTTGGCTTGGGATATGAAGCATGTAATGAGAGTCCGAAGCTAAAAGAGCCACTTTTTTTTCTTTCAAAATGCATAAAGGACCACAAATTTCTTTTTAGTACCAAACTGGATAAATCGCTACTACATTAGCAATATCCTTGCGTATGGGCCAAAAACATCCCTCAATTATATCCAACTCTTAAGCTACATCCTTTCCTTATCATAATAAATAAAAAGCATCCCTAAACTATCCAAAAACTTGCAAATTACATCCCTCCGTTAGTTTTATGCTAAGATATAACTATTAATTCAACCAGAAGCGCATGACCATCCGTTATCAAACGGCATAAAAATTAATGCAATAATATTCTTACCAAAAATTGATAAGGATATCTATATGTTTGTCATTTTCAACATGTAAATAATTGATCTATTAGTAAACTTTAAATTGTTTTATAAATTCCAAATGAATAACTATTAATTATATATATAAAAGTCTTCAAGTTATAAAGGTATAAGATGAATTATGTATCTCATTTATACACGATGTAAACTATTAATTATAAAAATCTTCACAATATAAGAGTAAGACTATGTACACACCGCTCTTCTCATATCCACTTATAGAATATATATATATGTTATTAAAAAACAAATTTTGTATCTCATTTACATACAATATTATATTTATTTTATCTAAACAATAAAATTGGAATAATATAGATGAGAAAAGCTATATAAAAATTTTAAAGAGAAGAAACTATTTTTCATGTTATTCTGCACATTCCATAAATTAATCTCACCAAACATCAATTCCTTGTAGCTATATTAGAGCTATTGGAAAGCAAGGTATGGGTGGAGTATTTATCTTCCACTTTTTCTTATCTATATTTTCCAAATGATAAAAATGAAAGAAATGTAGGTTAATGTTTTCGCTTTTTGCTGAAGAAGCTAGGGAGAGGGGACAATAATGGTAGATTTGTAGGGATAAGTCAAGTGCATGACATATTTTCTCTTTGAATCTGTTAGTTTTTGACAGAAAACTAAGATAGGGATGTAACTCTAGGATAGTTCAAGGATGTTATTTATTCATTGTTATAATATAAGGATATAGTTTAAGTTTGGATTATAATTGAGGGATGTTTTTGGCCCATTTACTCTATTTCTAACCCCTGTTAACTCCGTCAATAAATAAATTTTTCTTAAGAAAATCACTGTCTGGCAACGATTTCTTCTTCAATTTTTATTTTTTTAAAGCAAAGTCGCGTAAATGCTCCTATCACATAAATCGGCCTAAAAGAGATGAGGTAGCCGCATAAATGCTCGTCCCATCACCTATACGATACCCTCTTACCCCAATTCCTTAATGCCATTAATTATGATAACATATTCGAACCAAAGGCTAGAAAGTCTTAACTTACCTCAATCTGAAGCACAAAGTAATTGGCCAATGCCAACCAACAGAAAAATCATCGATTTGAAATATATGAACCAATAAAAGTAGGGACAATTTTCAAAACAGCAATATTTTATCTTTTAGTGGGACTCCTTAGCAATAATTTCATTATTTATTAAAAACGTCATTATTTTAGTTTGTTAATGGATTAGTTATGTATTTATTTTATTTTGATTAATTTGAAAGAATACAAAAATTAATAACAGAAAAGAGAAAATCATGGAACGAAAAAATTCAAAAAAAGGTAAAAAAAGGTTTTAAATACAAATCAGTTACCTTTTGAAAAAATTATAAATCTCCTTCTTTCTGTCGAGACTTTTTTTTCTTTCTTCTTAAGAACATCAATTTTTTTAAAAAATAATTTAGTTTGTCTTCCGAATCATTCATCTTATAACTTTCAAAGATTTTTCGAGTTGAATACAACATATTTTTTGAAACGAAAATTTTCAAAATTGAGGACTATAAATTTGTTGCATCTAGTGAACAATCGAAAAACAATCAGATATTTTTTTTCAATTTTTTTTCTTGTTTGGATGAAATATTCGCATATGTCGAGTATAATTGTTGTTTTTTTTCCTGATTAAATCAGTGAAATCTTTGTATGTATTGGGATTTATAGCTTTTTACGGATGTTTTGTAATATAGGAATACAAGCATAACAATTCTGGACAACGTACAACTATGGAGTAAAAAACATCAACAAATTAGTGGTTGTATACAGATTTTTGTTGACTTGTAGTGATTGCTGGATACAATTAAGTATTGGATACAATTAAGTTGTATACAAACTATAATGTATTTATATTCTAGTTTGTTATATTATTATTATTTCACTGAAAATATGTTTTCGAAAAACATAGAATAAGTTGTATTAAAATACTTGTATTTATATTACAATATCCAGTTTTGTTATTTTATTAGTATTTCACTTTAAAATTGTAGCAACTATTTTTCTAGCTCAGTTTGTATTCCAAAAATAATTATGTATTTCAATATCATTTTGTATTTCAAACGCAAAATGAATACAAATAAGTTTGTATCCTTTCTTAATTCGTATTTATATGTAATGATTAGATTATATTGGTATAATCAGTAACATTTTTGTAATAAATAAAAGAAAAATATATTTGGCAGTTATGTAATACAATTTTGATCACTTGGATACAATTTTTAGTTTTTACTATGAAAGTAAAATAT
>JAJOOR010021899.1:0-14633 GCA_036250505.1 Solanum acaule | reverse complement strand
TTTTTTTTTTTTAATGAATGACATAATACTAGTGATTAAAACACCTTTTATTTTGAGAGTTCGGTGCACAAAATATCCGCACGTTTTCACACATTTTATCGATATTATACCATCACATCATTTAAAGCCAATTAATTATGGTAACCTTAATTGAGCATGATATTATTATTTAATAAAAAATGGATTTTTTTTTACTTGAAATATTGTTGTCAATGTCTGTACACCAAACAATACACTTATCCTAACTAATTAAAACTTTTGTGAATTTTTACCTTTGCAATGTAGAGTTGATATAATTATCGTTACAAAGGTGGTTCACATTTGGTCTAACAAAAGTGAAAATTTAATTTTAAATTTATTTTTATTTGACTTTTATTTTTATTTTTATTTCTATTTTAAGAAAAAATAATTTTTGGATTTATTATTTTAATTGGCAAACTTATTTCTCACTCATTTACTTGTAAAATTTATCATAGATTCTCCAATTTTTTTATTTTTTTATAGAGACAAATAATTTTAAATTTTTTTCTTACTTTTTTCTCTTTTTCCATTCACATTTTTTTCCTTTCTTATTCTCATATTCTTACACTAAAAATGAAAGGAAAAAAAATAAATAAGAATAAGATACTCAAATAATGATAAGCAAATAGGCATAAGGGAGATATTTAAAACTCAAATTACGTATTGAATTAAAGAAGTAAAACAAAAATCATGTGTGAGAAAGATCAAATATACCTAAATTTTGCTAGAAGGATCATATACACATTAGATAAAAAGGGTATATGAGCCAAAGAAAAATTAAAGTGTCTTGTAAGTTCTATTATTTTGTAAAGAGAGTTAGAGTCTATTTGAATGGGCTTATAGCTTTTGACTTGAAAAGTTAAAGAGTTACACTTAGAAAGGCACTGAACTTAGTTTTATAGTTATGTAGAAAGACTAGTTATGAAGAAATTATGTCTTTTTTCCAATGGAGAAAATTTTGTAGTTCTTGTGTTTTGTTTCTTGCATCTCGATATCAAGGCTATATGATCCTCGCCATTTGAGCTAAATAGGGTAAATACTTACTCGTACTGGTCAATTAATTTGTATTCCAATAGAAGTATAAACAGATATTTATTTTGAGTAGTTGTGTGTTCTTTTCCCTTGTTCTGTTTTATTATGTAAAACTAGTAAAATTATCCGCACTCGCGCGGGAATTTCCTATCATGAAATTTATAAAATAATACTTATAATCTATCAGTCATTAAACCTAAAACACTATATTGTCTTACATATAAAATTACGTAGTAACAAACATTAATAATGTAAAGGAAAATAAAAATTATTAAATCTTATCATTTATCCTTAATAACATAAGCATAAATTAATAACTGTAAAACTACATACCAGGATTTGTAACATAAGCAATGGTGTCAGTGAGCCACTCAACATAAGCAAAGTACACAAATATTTAATTGTGAATAAGAAGAAGAAGAATAGGTTCAGAATTTTCATTGTTTTAAAATAAGAGAAAATTCCTCTATTTATAGACAACAAAGGATAGTGTGAACAAATGTTTGTTGTGCCTTATTGGAATGGTTACAACTATTTGGAAAAGTTGCAACACTTCGGAAAGGTCACAACCTTTCATAAAAGTCACAACTTTTCTTAAAAGTCGCAACTCTTCATTAAAGGCACAACTTTTCATTAAAGTCACACTTTTCAAAAAAGTCACAACTTTTAATAAAATGAAAGGGGAAGGCTAGTTTTGTAAATGAATAAATTAAAAAGAAATTCTGGTTTGTGGTGGCGCCACGTAGACTGACCTAAGGTTCTCTTTTATATATATACTAGAAAAATTACCCGCGCTTCGCGCGGGAATTCAATATCATGGAGTTTATAAAAAAATTCTTAAAACCGATCCGTCATTACAACTAAAACACTATGTTATCTTACATACAAGATTACGTAGTAACAAACATTAATAATGAAATTGAAAATTGTAACATTTTATCATTTATCCTTAATACCATAAGAATAAATTAATAGCTGGAAAAAACATACCAAGATCTGTAACATAAGCAATGGTGTCAATGAATTACTCAACTGGAGCAAAGTACACACGAATATTTAATTTAAAGAAGAAGAGGAGGTTCAAAATTTTTGTTGTTTTAAAATGAGTGGAAATCGTTCTATTTATAGACAACAAAGGGTAGTGTGAACAAATGTTTATTGTGCCTTATCGGAAAGGTTACACCTATTTGGAAAAGTTGCAACCCTTCAGAAAGTCACAACGTTTCATAAAAGTCGCAACATTTCATAAAAGTCGCAACTTTTCATAAAAGTCACAACTTTTCATAAAAGTCGCAACTCTTCATTAAAGTCGCAACTTTTCATAAAAGTCACAATATTTCATAAAAATCACAATTTTTAATGAAAGGGGAAGGCTAGTTTTGGAAATAAATAAACTTAAAAGGGAATCCTGACTTGTGGTGGTACCACGTAGGCGGGCCTAGGGTTCTCTTTTATATAAATATATGATACTAGGTAATTTTCCCACGCTTCACGCGGTCATGAATAATAATTGCATTGAACTTGCAAATAATCCTTTACTAATATCCATACATTTAAAATAATAATTAAAAAATAGGATCTTAAAAAATATTAGCAATATTCCAACATGAATTTGATTATTTGTCATTATCACATAACTCAACAACCTCTAATGAATGAATTATTCAGGAAATAATAAATAATAAATAATAAATCTTTGGTTCTTTAATCAACATTAAAAGGAAAATAAAGAAGAAAATAATAATATATAGGGAAAATGCATAAGTACCCCCCCAACCTATGCCCGAAATCCCAGAGACACACCTAACCTTTACTAAGGTCCTATTACCCCCCCGAACTTAATTTATCTATAATAGTCTACCCTTTTTGGGCCTACGTGGCACTATCCTTGAAAAAAATGTCAACATGCGCTGGGCCCACAAGACAGTGCCACGTAGGCCAAAAAGGGGTAAAATATTACATATAAAATAAGTTCGGGGGGGGGGGGGTAATAGGACCTTAGTAAAGGTTAGGTGTGTCTCTGGGATTTCGGGTATAGGCTGGGGGGGTACTTATGCATTTTCCCTAATATATATACAAAGACATTTTGTAAGAAAAGAACACATTTAAGTTGCATAGATTATACAAGAGAAAATAGTCTAAATCCCTCCCAATCTATATTCGAAATCTCAACTACACACTTTAACTTCACGGGTGTCCTATCACCCCCTTAAACTATTTTAAAGCTAAATTATTTGCTCCCTAATGCTGAGGTGGCAAAGAAAGTGTAGCTCACTTTCTCAAAGAGAGTGAGAGGCAATTTTTAATTTATTAAAACTTTAACTTTAAAAGAATTCCCTTTTTCATATTAACTTTTTGATTTTCTAAATTTATTAATGCTACCTTTTACTCTAATGTGTTTTATTTTTATTTTTATTTTCGTTTCTTTCTTCTTCTTCAACACTTTGTTGGATTTAAGTTGCCGAAAAATAGAATTGACTCACCTCACCTTTTAGCTACCACTAATGCTATTTCATTTTTATTTTATTTTTAAAAAATCAACTTCATTGTGAAAATTACAATTAACATGGAATCAAATTAGAAATTAATAATATTTTCATTGTTAAATGTTCATAAGTCTGAGCAAACAACACTAAAGGAACAATATAAACAAACCCGGTTGAGAAAATGAAATAAATAACACATCAAGCTAGCCCCTTTTACAACTAATTTTTCACTATTTCAATTACAAGAAGCAAAAACGCGCAAAATTGAAGAAACTCAAGTTTAGATCATACCCAAAAACATCATCTTCAAATTCATCAATATAAACAACCCAAATGAAATTTCTCAAGCCAAATCAATATGTTCAACACTTTGAAAATTCTCAAAACTTTCAAAGATTTCATCGATTAAATTTGTATCTCTCGTCCAAATATACTTTAGATCTTTCAATTTTTTAAATTCGGTCAGTGTTCTTATCTGAGAAAATTCATAAAATGCAGATCTACATATCCAAGATTGACTAAATTATCAATTTCCGCCGGAAAAACAAGACCATATGCATGTACAAGTTTTACAGCTTCTCTAATTTTTTTGATTGTGGATGAAATATCTTTGGTGAAATTGTTTTCACCCAGATTAAGAAATTGAAATTTTTAAAGTCGGTGAATATCTAATGACATGAAACTCACAAAATAATTTTGAGAAGGGTCCAAATGCTTCAAATTGAAAAATTCGTATATGAAAGTTGAGATTTATCGGAAAATATAATTCAAACGAAGATTAAGAAAAGGAAAAATCTTAAAGGTCCCAAATGAAACTTACAATTTCACTTCAATGGCACACTACGTTTCAGATGTCAAAGAAGAAGAAAAGGTCTAAAAGAAAAGCAAAAAACTATAAAACAAAAATAGAATAAAGAAAAATATATGTAATAGGTGGCAGGGACGCGTGCATGTCACTGCCTAACCCAAATTTGGGTGTGACATTTTAAGGGGGTATATATTCCACTTTTAAAATGTTTAGACGGGTAAAAGGACCCCCGTAAAGTATAAGTGTGTAGTTGAGAATTGACTAATAGGTTGGAGGGACATTTGACTATTTTCTCATTATACAATTGTGATATATGTCGCAGGAAAAAATTCATAAATTTGTTAACAAATTCAAAAAAGAAATTACGCTTGAACATGAAAGCAATTATAACGTTTGAACTATCATAATGAATTTCTTCAATTGATAAGTGAGAAACTTCATATCTATGTTAAAATAGATAATATGTACGCTTATATATAGTACTTTTAAGTCATAAAATTTATATAGAATATCAAAACATGAATTCTTGGAACTGAGTACAATAATTATTTTCTGCACAATGAATATACTATATGTGTATATGTTCAATATAACTGGAGACAATAACTTTGCAAAAACATAAACAACAGAGTTTAAAACATGTACTCAAAAACAACAATTAACATCATAAGCATAAATTAATGACTGTACAAAAAATATCAGGATATGTAAAATTAGAATGAAATAGAAAGGAAAAAATTGAGTCCACTAAGTGCACAGTGTCCCCTTAAGAAAATTATTCCCCTCTAATACCTGAGGTTTAAAGAATTAAATCCTCTTAGGATGGAACAATTTTATTCACCAACGTATTGATACAAAAATAATGGTGTCAGTACGCCACTAAACAGGAGCAAAGTACATGAATATTTAATTGTGCAAAAGAAGAAGAAGAAGTTCTGAATTTTCATCGTTTTAAAATGAGAGGAAATCTCATATATTTATAAACAACAAAGGGTAGTGTGAACAAATGCTTATTGTGCCTTATCGGAAAGGTCACAACTCTTTCGAAATGTCACAACCCTTCGGAAAGGTACATAAACGTCACAACCTATCATAAAAGTCACAACTATTCATAAAAATTGCAACTTTTCTTAAAAGTCACAACTTTTCATGAAATGTGAAGTCTAGTTTTGGAAATAATAATCATCGGTGTTCCGTTGATATGGAATGATATAAAACTTAGATTTATATCATCCTTCATGGCCAGTAACTAATTAGCAAGAAAATCGGTTTCACTAATTCCGCGTCCAAAACCAAAAGGGATGATGTGCTTAAAACTTCTTGACCAAAGTACTGAAAGTGTATTAATTAGCTCTTTCTCTGTTTGTTCAACTCCTTTCTCTACATTAGTTGGGAATTTTTTACTTGGAGTTCATTACACTGCTGATCAGCTGTGAAATAAACCTCTGCTTTCGGCCTTGGTCAACTTATTTTAAAAACAAGGCAAATAAAATAAGAATTTTTTTTTAAAAAAAAAAACTACAGTAGCTAATTGAATTGAGTTATGATTTCACGTCAACACATAAAGTGCAAAGAAATATAGAGAAAAAAGTTTAGAGGGGTAATAGGACCTCCGTAAATATAGGGTGTGTCCCTGTAATTTCGGTTATAGTTCAAGGGGTACTTATGCCATCTCCCAATTTAAATTGATTACATAATTGTTCCCAATTGTTAAAGTTAATATTGTCATCACCAACGGATGTGGTGCAGTGGATGCAGTTTCTTCTCTCTTAACCAAAAGTCTCATGTTTGAACCCTGGATATAAAAAAAATCATTGGTAGAGAGCGTTCCCCACCCCACCGAATGGGGCTCTACACGGTGCGCGACACGAGTTTAAAATAGTCGGACTTCAATGTGTATATTAGACACAGGATGACAAATCAAAAAAGAAGAAGCTAGTATTCTCAAGAAGAATGATTCCACATTGCGTAATAATTGGGTCAGAAGATAATATTCTCAAGGAGCAAAATTCCACATTGCTTAATAGTTGGGTTAGGACTACTTGCAGAAAGTTGTGATTGTGATGATTCCTTTGAATCAAACAAAACTGTATTATTACTAGTGATAAAAATTTTGTATTATTACATTTGGATTTTTGTGCAATGACTTATGCATTGACTTGAGTTTTTTCTCATTAGTTTAATTACAAATGTTTGTTACCTCAAATATTTTTTACTTAATTCTTTAATCTTTTTGGAAATTACAGGTTCCATAAAGTGTTCGTTCTTTCTTAATGAATGACATAATTTTAGTGATTAAAACACCTTTTATTTTGAGAGTTCGGTGCATAAAACGTCAACACGTTTTAACACATTTCGTCGATATTATACCATCACATCATTTAAAGCCAATTAATTATGGTAACCTTAATTGAGCATGATATTATTATTTAATAAAAAATGGATTTTTTACTTGAAATATTGTTGTCAATGTCTGTACACCAAACAATACACTTACCTAACTAATTAAAACTTTTGTGAATTTTTACCTTTGCAATGTAGAGTTGATATAATTATTGTTATAATGTTGGCTCACATTTGGTCTAACGAAAGTGAAAATTTAATTTTAAATTTATTTTTATTTGATTTTTTATTATTTTTTTGTTTTAAGAAAAAATAGTTTCTGGATTTAATATTTTAATTGGCAAATTTATTTCTCACTCATTTACTTGTAAAATTTATCATAGATTCCCCAATTTTATTTTAGTTTTTTACAGAGACAAATAGTTTTAAATTTTTTTATTATTTTTTTCTCTTTTACCATTCACATTTTTACCTTTCTTGTTCTCATATTCTTACACTAAAAATGAAAGGGAAAAAAAAAGAAATAAGAATAAGATACTCAAATAATGATAAGAAAATAGATCTATAAGGGAGAGATTTAAAACTCAAATTACGCATTGAATCAAAGAATTAAAGAAAAAAATCATGTCTGAGAAAGATCAAATATACCCTGAATTTCGCTAGAAGGATCATATATACATTAGATGAAAAGGGTATATGAGCTAAAGAAAAAGTAACCTTTGTGCATATGACCAAACGAATCAAAATGAAATTGGAAATGTTTTGGTCAAGGGTCTACGCACCAACTAATACTCTTATTTGAATTTATTTGCTTAATTTGTGCTATATATACCATATCAAAATTATTGAATAGAGGAAGAAAACAAAGAGTTTTTTTGAACATTTTAGTGCAACAATGGGCTACGTAAACCTTGTATTTTTTATGTTATTTCCCTTCCTTTGCCATCTTTCTTTCTCCTCATCCTTACCTCATTTGTGCCCCAAAGATCAAGCTCTTGCTCTTCTACAATTCAAGCACATGTTTACAATAAGTCCTAATCCTTCTGCCTATTGTTTCAACATAACAGACGACTTGATTCAGTCATACCCAAATACTCTTTCGTGGAACAAGAGCACAGATTGTTGCTCTTGGGATGGAGTTTATTGTGACGAGATGACAGGAAAAGTGATTGAGCTTAACCTCACTTGCAGCAAACTTCAAGGCAAGTTTCACTCCAATAGTAGTGTCTTTCAACTCTCCAATCTCAAAAGGCTTGATTTGTCTAATAATAATTTCTCTGGATCACTCATATCACCTAAATTTGGTGAGTTTTCTAGTTTGACGCAACTTGATTTGTCGTATTCAAGTTTTACAGGTATAATACCAGCAGAAATCTCTCGCCTTTCTAAATTACACGTCCTTCGTATCCAGAGTTATTCAGATGGTCTTAGATTCAAACCTCACAATTTTGAACTGCTCCTTAAGAACTTGACCCAATTAAGAGCGCTTGAGTTTGACAATGTGAACATCTCTTCCACCATTCCTCTGAATTTCTCTTCTTATTTAACAAATCTAGAACTTTCAAACACGCAGTTCTACGGGATATTGCCCGAAAGAGTTTTCCACCTTTCCAACTTGGAATCTCTTGCTATATCAGGCAATCCCCAGCTCACTGTTAGGTTTCCCACAACCAAATGGAATAGCAGTGCATCACTCAAGGTGTTATATCTCTATAGTGTGAATGCTACTGGTAGGATACCTGAATCATTTGGTCATCTAACTTCACTGCGTACATTGACAATAGCTTCTTCTAATCTCTCAGGCTCTATTCCTAAACCTCTATGGAATCTCACCAACATAGAGTATTTGGACCTTGCTGATAACCATCTTGAAGGACCAATTCCTTCTAATGTAAGTGGTATGCAAAACCTACTATTTCTCTTCTTGTCATCAAACCACTTGAATGGGACTATACCATCATGTATATTGTCCCTCCCATCACTATATTTGTTAGACTTGAGTGATAACCATTTCAGTGGAAACATTCAGGAGTTCAAGTCTAAAACATTGCGTCGAGTTTCTCTAAAACAAAATCAGCTGCAAGGTCCTATTCCAAAGTCACTCCTAAACCCGCGTTATCTAAATTATCTTGTCCTTTCGCACAATAATCTCAGTGGACTGATCGCTTCAACCATCTGCAATCTGAATTTACTAGAAGTGCTAGATTTGGGCAGCAATAATTTGGAGGGAACAATCCCACTATGTTTGGGTGAGATGAGTGGACTTTGGGTTTTGGATTTAAGCAACAATAGTCTTAGCGGGACAATTAATACAACTTTTAGTATAGGAAACCAACTTATAGTCATTAAATTTGACGGGAATAAGCTAGAGGGGAAAGTCCCGCAATCATTGATCAATTGCACATATTTGGAAGTTCTTGATTTAGGTAACAATGAGTTGAATGACACATTTCCTAAATTGTTGAGAGCCCTACCGAATCTGAAGATTCTAAGACTGAGATCAAATAAGTTCTTTGGCCCTATAAAAGATTCATCGACTTACAAGTTTGCTCAAATTCGAATCATTGATCTCTCATCCAACGGATTTAGTGGAGATTTACCGGTGAGCCTTTTTGAGAATTTTGAAGCTATGAAAATAAATGGCGAGAACAGTGGAACCCGAGAGTATGTGGCAGATAATCAAGGTGGTTTTTACAGAGTTTCCTTGATAGTGACGACAAAGGGGCAGGAGCTTGAACTTCCTCGAGTTTTGACTACAAACATAATCATAAATCTCTCTAACAACAGGTTTGAAGGTCATATCCCAAGCATTATTGGAGATCTTGTTGGGCTTCGTACGTTGAACTTATCTCACAATCGCTTGGAAGGTCACATACCAGCATCACTGCACCAATTATCTGTACTTGAATCATTGGATCTCTCATCCAACAAAATCAGCGGAGAAATTCCACAACAACTTGCATCCCTCAAATCACTTGAAGTCTTAAATCTCTCTCACAATCATCTTGTTGGATGCATCCCCAAAGGAAAACAATTTGATACGTTTGAGAATAGTTCATACCAAGGAAATGATGGGTTACGTGGATTTCCACTCTCAAAGGATTGTGGTGGTGATGATGGGGTAGCACAAACGACGAATCCAGTTGAGTTAGATGAAGGAGGAGGAGGAGATTCATCAATGATCAGTTGGCAGGCGGTTCTCATGGGTTACGGTTGTGGACTTGTTATTGGACTGTCCATAATATACATAATGTTGTCAACTCAATATCCAGCATGGTTTTCGAGGATGGATGTAGAATTGGAACACAAAATTCTTACGAGAATGAGAAGGCACAAGAAAAGACATTAGTGTGTAACCTCGAGGTATCAACTTAATCTCTATCCTTCAGAAGATTACATTTTATATATCCATAAATATTCTACCTCCTTCATCGTTAAAGCTTTTAACTTTAATTCTTCATTTTTGAAAATTGCAGGATTCAAGTCTACTGCATCGCTGGGATGTAAAAATAGAAGCTTTTACTTTCATAGTTTGTTATTCTGTTGCAACTCAACAAAATTTGATTTCATTTATCTGTAGTATGTAGAAATAAATTCAGCATTTTCAATTGTGAGGAAAAAACAAGTTCATAGAATGCAAAGGGATCAAAAGGGAAACACCAGTAGAGCAAAAAGTTTGAAATAACAGTAGAAAGCACATTCAAATTCCTAAAACAGTTCCAAATTCATCAATATATAATAACGACGACCACAATAGAGTTGGTGTAGCAGTTGAAAAGTTTGAGAAACAACCTTGGATGCTAAGGTTTAAATCCTAGAAGAGATATCACATTTAGGAATAAATCCAGCAGAACTGCTTAATTTGATGAGTCATGACTTCATATCGACAATTTTACAAACTAAACTCTACTAACTAAAACTGTGGGCTGGAACCTTGTGTATTCCAGCATCTAACATTGTTCTTTCCCACCTCTCTGCGCCAATATAAATTCTTGAGAGTTGCACATAACTCCCAAAATGATTCTGTTGCGACTCAAGCAATAGTTGTGCTATTCATTTCCCAACTCAATAGCTCCACCAAGTCTACAAGCACCCATCAGAGCCCCCCAAGACAGTAGCATCAGCTTCAAAAGGCATCTTCTTTATGAAGTCGTATGCTTCCTGCAGTAGATCAACCTCACAACCATAATGTTTCATCTTAGCGGCAAGTCCAAATTCATGTGACATTGCTTCAAACAATTAGAACCCAAAATCGACAAGCTTGGCACACAGACAAGCTGATAGAACTGCCACGAAGGCAATCTCATTTGGTTGCAGCCCCTTTTACTCTCATCTTTGTTGAGAATATAATGAAATAATATCTTAAGCTTTTAGATGAGATGGTCACACACTTCAGCAATCTTGACATACATCGTTAATGCTAGGGAAGAAATCATAGCATTCCATGTGCAAACCTGCTCCATCGCATCAAATACCTGTGTTACAGCAAATGGTTAAAAATACATGCAAGGCCTCGTACTATAAAGAGCACACAGTTTAAAATACATGCAAGGCCTGCTAACAAGCTTTCATTAAATGATAAGCACGAGCAAAAATTAAAGACCATCGATTTGAGTGACAAAATCAAAGACCACCCCGAAATAGGGACAATCCGTGCAAAAACTTCTATCAATTTAGGACAGAAAATAAGACCTTTAAAATCACGAGAAGTGCAGATCCAAACCAATTTACAGGCGAATTGTTAACATAGACATCAACTGCACAAAATTCTAAACGAAGAAACAATTAATATAGTGTAATATCGTTGGCTTTGGGCAAAACATGCACAGTTTTCTTCCAAATGTCTCCAATCATATTGCAATCAGTTTCGCTACAGCACCCGCTGCTCTAGCCTAATATGAGTATCACTTCACTTTATACACATCTTCTTTTTCTTAGGAGACAAAATGCATGTGTTATTTTACAAGTGTTGGGACTTTCATTTGAATCTTTCTTAAATTGACTTGAGGATGTTATTTGACTTACAGTGCAATGACTTGAGAAAGATTAAATAGTCTTTACATATTGTGTGACACATTGAATGTGAGTGTGTAATTGACAACTCTAAAACTGACTGAAAATGACTAGGTGACCTTCCTAAAATTGATTATTTCAAAGCAAAACTTAAATGTGCTATATAGGATTTGTTATCTGACAATTTCCACCTGCATCAAACAGTCCAGAAGCTGTTGTGGATTTTCTGTTTAAGTACTCCTTCAATTATTATTTTGTTGTCAAGGTTTATACACCAATTATTCATAGTGGTAGGAAGCTCAAAGGAAAGTGTAAAAATATCCCAATAGATAGGGAATGGAACAAGCTTTAAAGGATTTTCGACTGGCGCGAAGAGTTTGATTCTTAACTCTAAGTCTAAGGTCTTGAATACCTAGAGTTAAGAAATTTTGTTCATAACATTCAAGAACTTGAATTATTCTGTGCTCATGGGAACTAAATTAAGACATGGCATACACCTTCTTTTGCTTAAAAAAGTCTACACTACTTTAAATAAAAGGACACTAATTATCAACTTGGGACAGAAAGTAAGACCTTAAAATCACAAGAAGTGCAGATCCAAACCAATTTATAAGACGAATTGTGAAAATAGACTGACATCAATTGCACAAAATTCTTAAAATGGAAATCTGAATCTGGAAAAGTAACTAACAAACATTGAACAGGTTCCCTGCAGATTCATCACTTTCAGTATTCTCTGGATACAAATTAATACTTTTATTTGTTGTTAAAAGTTGAATTTTCCAACAAACACATGTTTTGGTTGGAAAAAAAAGAAGAGAAACAGTTCCTGTTTTGGTATCATCAGCTTCAAAAGGCAGTAGCATCAGTTTCAAAAGGCATCTTCTTCATGAAGCCATAATGTTCCATCTTAGCTACAACGTCCGAATTCATGTGTTATTGATTCAACCAATTGAAAACCGAAATTGACAAGCTTGGCACGCGCACAAGATGATAGAACAACCACGAAGGTAACTCAATTGGTTGCAGCCCCTTTGGTTCTCCCTACCATTCAAAGCTAGGGAAGAAATCAAGTCTACAGCATTGCTGGGATGCGAATAATAGTTTTTACTTTCATAGTTTGTGATGTTTTATAGAGTGTTTTTCTTTTTTGTGTTTCATAAAGTGTTTGTGAAACATAGCAAGACTTATCTGTGGTGTAGTCTGTAAAGGGGGATCTCTTAATTCCGGTTCATATTCGTATTGATGTATAGATATTTGACAATAAACAGAACATGCTACAATTTTTTTAAAATTAACAAATCCCATATACCGGAACTCACAATCATATATCATCTTAATTACTATCAGTATATGAGGCTCTTAACACTGAATGCTAATTTTCTCCAGCTCTTTCTAATGATATCATAACACCAATATAAAACAACTTGAATTCTTATATAGACTGATATCGCTAGCACAAATTATGTGATAAAAATTTTCACCTAAATGTCTGTTTTGAGAAAAAACTTGCATAGTTTTCACCTAAATGTCTCACATCATTGTAAAGGGTATCACTCTTCTTATACCTATATATCTTCTTATTATCAACTTCTAAAGCATGACTTTATTTGTACACCCAACAAACATAACATCGAGGCATTACATCGCGGTTCATACCTTACGTTTATCTCCAAATCAACTCTCTGCTTCGTCACTTCCAATTCCAAAATTGTGGAAATTTGAATATTGAAAAGTAACTAACAAACATTGAACAGGTTCATGATGTGTCAATTATTTTTTTTACAAATTAAATACAAAAGCTAAATTACAATATAGCTGAAAAAAATAATTTTAAATTATAATATAGCCACACAAAAAATTAGTTTTAATTTTTCTCTTTACACTAAAGAATGAAAGAAAAAATAAAATAAGAAAAAGAAACTCAAATAATGATGATCAAAGAAGTCAAAAAATAATTTATGTATAAAAAAATTAAAATATACCTTGAACTTTGTTAAAAGGATCATATATACCCCTACATGAATTTTTTTTTAAATTAAAAGTCAAAAATATAAATTTAAAACTATTTTTTTCACTTCCATTAGATGAAGGGTATATGTGAGCTCCTTTTGTAACAGTAAAGGTATGTGTGAGTTATTTGTATAATGGTAAGGGTATATATGAGTCGCTTTCATAACGACGGCTCTAAATGGCAAAGTTGAGGAGTATGCTAAACTCTTTTCCCAATTAAAAATAGTTTTAATTTCCAAAAATGTCACATGACTTAAACAATTTACCTCATCCATTTTTTGTTACCCCTCCGAACCCGATCCAAATGGAAAAAAAAAAGCCCCAATCCCTCAACTACTCAGTCATAAAATAGATTTGAGTCGGGTATGAATAAAAGATAAATTGTTTTTTAAATTGAGTTGGGTTTGGATATATAAAGAAAATGAGTGAGGTAATTTATTAAAGCCACATGACAAATTTAAATTAAAAACCAGTTTTAGGATATTTGGTTTTCTTTTTAATTCAGTCTAGTATGTAGAATGGTAAATATGCATCATTGGTTAGACGGAGTGTTATGAACCAAGTCCAGCCCAATGTAGATACTAATGTCATACAAGTTGTTATTGGGCTGACAAGAGCTATTGGACCGAGAACGAGGAATAGGGTCAGGTTAATTTGGGATCCGGGTTGAGTAGTGGGCATGAAACGGTTCCATCAAAAAGGGTAGTGCTATGTGAGTTAGGGATTATGCAAATTGTGGAGAAAAAATGTCTAGTCCTCTCATCCCCTTTCTTTGAGCCTCTGCTTCTCATCCCTTTCTTCTACTGGTGTTCTTTAATCTCCATTTAGTTCTTAAATTCCTTTGTAATTCCAATTACGAGTTAGTGAAATAGATTTGTCGGTTGTTTGAATTTGAATTGTGTTGGCCTTGTTATTGG
>JAJOOR010021898.1:0-10855 GCA_036250505.1 Solanum acaule | reverse complement strand
TATTTCAGCTTTACCCGTAACATATTGCAAGGGAAACCGATTACGGTTTATCGGGGCAAGAATCGGGTTGATTTAGCCCGGGATTTTACCTACATTGATGATGTGGTAAAAGGTTGTATCGGGTCACTTGATACTTCGGGTAAAAGTACCGGGTCGGGTGGGAAGAAACGGGGACCCGCTCCGTATCGGATATTTAATTTGGGTAATACGTCTCCGGTGACAGTTCCGATGATGGTTGCGATGTTGGAGAAGCATTTGAAGGTTAAAGCTAAGAAGAATTTCGTCGTAATGCCCGGAAACGGCGACGTTCCATTTACTCATGCGAATATAAGTTCGGCCCGGAAAGAATTCGGGTATAAACCCACAACCGATTTGCAAACCGGGTTGAAAAAGTTTGTTAAATGGTATCTCTCTTATTATGGCTATGATCAAGGAAAGTTGTAAATTGATAATTAATTATTTTTTTTAAAAATATCATGTTGTGGTTATTTTAGATTTTTTTTCTTTTTTTTAATCACAAAAGCAAAAAAAAAAAGAAAAGGAAAAAGAAAAGGTGAATACCAATTCTTTTTTTTTTAATTATTATTATTATTATTGGGGAAAGAGGAGGGGAAAAGATTTGATAAACTCCCTTTCCCCTTTTTTAGAACAACTTGTTATTGCTTTCCTTGTAAAGGATAAAAGAAGTTTATTATTCTTTGTCTCATATATTGTCTTTTACTTTTTTATGTATATTTATATGATAATTGATATGTATATTCTTGTTTCCTTCTTTATGTGATAATTTTTACAAAGTACAATAACAATATCTAATAACTAATTACTTTTATTAGTAACAAGTATTTTATGAATAATCGAAGTATGTACAAGCTGATTGAGGTGTATATAAGGTAATTCATATGTATGAAAGTTTGAAACAAAGGAAAATTCAAGATTTTAATCTGATATATGTTTTTGATTTTTATTTTAAGACGATAATTTCAAGTATATATGATTTATTAGACTAAAATTTTAAAATTATGTTGAATGTGCATTTTGAATACTATCTCCACTCTTGATATGAAGTAATGTTATCTAAATTTTTATTTGCTATATAGTTTGATTAGATTGTTATATTGTTTTTTAAAAACATTTATCTATTTTAAGGAAATAGATTATGATTTTTTAATTTTATTTTTGTTAAAATATTTAATTGTAGTAGTGAGATCTTGTGTAGGCACATGGAGGGATATTTGTTGACAATTAAATGGTTAGGATTTATTAGACAGAAAAGCCAGCTAAGTTTGAGCCTTAAATAGTGGAGATGGACAGCTAAGCTTGACTGTGAAATACATGTATAAGTCATCAATTTGGATTGTGACGGAACGATTGAAATTTCTCTCCGATAATTTTGAGTTCTGAGTATTGAAAAATTCTGCTTGGACTGCAGCTATCATCATAAACGGGCTTTGTCATTCACTAACTCCGAAATAGTCAGGTTTCAATATAAATACGAGATATATATATATATATATATATATGAAGTATTTTTATTTGGGACCCACAACATGTGAATGATTAGGACTCAAACGTGTGAATTTGATCCAACTGTATTCCTATTTGTTGGCTTTTTCCTACCGACACTTATTTGGGCTCTTTCACTTCAAGAATTGGGCTTTGTGGCCTATGATGTTTTTTTTATGGGGGTGGGGGTGGTGGAAGTGTTTTTATTTTTTATTTTTTCATTCGGTGTTGGATACCTGTATTGAAGTCTGATTAGTTCAGATTCACCTATTGTAAGATTAATTTCTATATTTTTAAATGCAAAACTCGAATTCGCGAGCTCTAGTAAAGTGTAAAAGAATCTTAATTCTTAAGTATCACATCACGACTCATATAATGAGGTGTGTGTTTGAGGGTGGGGGAGGGGTGGAGTTTATCTAATGTTTTACACTTTCACTAGATGTGTGGTATCAGAAAAGATTAATTAATTTGAATTCGTGACACATAATTTATTTTTGATTTTCATTCTCATGGTTCGTAATCGAGACTTTTGATGAAGTGTGGAAGGATCTTAACTTATCTCACCATACCTTATGATGAAGTTTGAGGTTTGAACTTTGGCAAGGGAAAAAGTTGTTTTGAAAGCGTCACACATAAAATAGGCTCTACAATTAATATGTGAATTTAACTTAGTCGTACTTCAATGCAAATATTGGACATCGAACGAAAAATAAAAGGAAAAAAATGTAGTGATTATATTCGTTTTTTTTTCTTCTTTCAAAATATGACTCATTTATTTGGAAAAGGACTAGACATCCACCGACAGTTTATATTATTGGACCCATTGTTTTTTTTTTTCAAACTTTAATGTGATTGATCTTTAATAGTATTTGATATTTTTCTTGAAGTATTCCAACGATAAAGTTTTGAAAGTTTGAATTATTTAACATTTTTGAATTTTTATACGAATTTAACAAAATTATACAACTTTGGTTTATGTGAAAGTTTTAATTGAGTATGGCGTAGTAAAAAAAAAGATATAAATTTTGAGGTTAAATATTATTATATTTAACCTCAATATAATAATATTGCATTCACCATCCCCTAGTAAGGTTCACTATTTTCGCTCCGATTTTCCTCTATCATACTAAGCAATATCAAGTTTCGGTCGAATTTTAGTATTTGTACATATATAAAAATGATTATACACCCATATTTATGAAAAAATAATAGTATTAAATTCAATTCAATTCATATGTTTTGAGCATAGGTCTTTAAAAATAAAAATAAAGGGGTTTTGATTACTTCATTCAAAAGTTAAAAGGAAAGATGGAAACATAGTAATTACTAAATCTCAATCATGTGAATAAAACCATATATTTAGGAGCAAACAACAAATCCACATGAACAACTTGTAATTCTTGGAAATAATAACTCACACATGCTTTAGTATAGTTGAACTCATTGCCACTTCATCAACATGTGAGTACTAAACCCTATTTTTCTTTTTTAATAATGTCGATGTTCAATCAACTTATGCACACTTTAAACTATTCTATTGATATTTGTTATTTTTCACTAACACATATATTAGGTAAAATCTTCGACAATTTTGGCTCTTGTGCTTGCTTAAAACTTATGATGTAAATTTCAACTCTGATTCACAAGTACAATGAATGACTTAGTTACACGTATGCTCTTGATATACATCATGATAAGAAAATAGAGTACAATGGAAGAAACAAATAATTCTATATACACTATATCAATTAATAATTAGTTGGAATTAAGGTTTAATTATATAGATACATCTATTTTAAGTTTAACGTCCATTAGAAACATCGGTAGAAAATATGTATAGAAACCTAGGTGGTAGAAACATAGTGTATTTTTTGTTTTGTTTTTTGTATATCCATTCTCAACCCTAATTAAACCTACTTATCCGACTAATTTGCCAATTGGCAACTAATTAAAATCTAATTAGTCATGATTATTGACTAAGTAAGAGTCAAATAATATTAAATTATGTAGTTTCTTTACTGTTAAACTATGTTTGGAAGAGAAAATTAAACAACTTTGATAAAGGACTAATATATACATACAAAAAGAGAAATTTGATAGAATTCAATCAAGTTGGTGAAGGTAATTGAAATTTGTCACGAGAATTTAAATTTGCACTTACAAATCAATTCTTGCAAGTTGTATAAATTGGTTGGAATTATTACTCTTTATTATCTCCTTAGTCAATATATATAATTGAAATTACCTACAAACTTCGTCGTCAATCTGTCGCTAAATAACTCGTAACCTAATAAGATTTTATGATAATTCATCGCTAAATAAAATTAAAAATAACAATTTTACTATTTAGGTATAAAATTTATCCATCGTGAATTCATATTTTTCAAAAAGTAGCTTATCTCTATCATAACCTCAATGTATTTTGTGACTATCTATATAGTACAATTTTTAAAACGATATTATGTTGAGTGAAGTTGGTGCTGATTATTTAGTTTGTAACTAACATTTTGAAATTGAGTAATGAGAATGGAACAAAATATGTCATATTAGAAGCGATGTTTCTAGAAATGTATTTTGTAATGTACGAATTTAAATTTAATCGAATCTTAATACGAATTAAATGCGCAAATTAAAAAGTAAATAAATTGAAACGTGCCAACTACTTACATTTTAAAACCATTTAATTATTTTATAGACTACACATTTATAATATTTTTTGTTGTTCAACCAAATAAAAAGCAGGAAAACATTCTTTCTTTTTAAAAAAAAAAAGTATATACAAAAAAAAAAACATTTTCATGACGATGTTTTCACAAAAATGACATGCCATCAACTAAACATATTTAATATTTTCTTTTGTCAATTACATAATAAAAATTATCGACAGGACATCGTGCAAGGCACACCATTTGATGATGTATTTATTAATACTCCTTCAATTTCAAAATATTTCATTCGTTCATTTTTGTTTGTTACGTTTCATTCATCGAAACGAGATCTTAGTGAACATGCATAAATTCTTAAAGCTTAGTAAAGTTAATGCATACAATTAATTAAAGAACATAACATATTTTAAACATAGCTAGCTTATAAATATGCATAAAAGTTTTTTCCAATTATAAAATCGAAGTGTCTAATATGAATTACGTATAATTTATTATACGTACAGGAGTTCATTTAAAATATGCCATAATATGAGTGCCTAAATATTACCGATAAATTTTAGTACTACATGAATTTATGTGAAATAAACCATTTAAACATTTCAATGTTATATATATATATATACGCAGTCCACTAACACTGTAAGAGAAATATCACAACTACATTTTCCTTCAACGTACAATCATTTACATTTGAGTAATTAATTCAAATGTAAGTGATTAACGCTTCGTTAATTTTTACTTGTTCATTTTAAATTTTACACGTTTTGCAAGAAATATTCATATAATGTTTTTATTAATTGATGAATAATATTGCGTCTTGATAAATAATTTGGAAATAAGTAATTAATGTTGAGTATAAAATAGAAAAATAATAATGATCTTTTCTTCATATAATTAAAGTAATATATATATTTTAGGTATATGAGAAGAGTTTTTCAAGTTTTCAACGACATGACATTTTTTAAAAAGATATAATATTTATCTTTTATTGATATTATAAAAGTAATAAATGAAATAAATATATTTTAAAAATATTGGACAAATAAAATTAAAATAAAGGGTTAATATAGTAATTTCAACAATAAATAAGAAGAAACAAAATATTACTCATAAATCGCATTCGGTGAATGCGTTTTATGCCTTTCATTCTAAGCTCTTTCTATTTAGATATTTGAGAAGGGTTTTTTCAAGTTTCCAACGACATGACGATTTTTTTAAAAATAAAATAATTATCTTTTCTTGATATTATAAAAGTAATAAATGAAATAAATAAATATATTTTAAAAATAGTGGACAAATAAAATTAAACGGAAGGGGTAATATAGTAATTTCAACAATAAATAAGAAGACACGAAATTTTACTCATAAATCGCATTCAATGAATGCGTTTTATTCCTTTCATTCTCTGCTCTTTCTATTTTGGTATATAAGAAGGATTTTTCAAGTTTCAACGACATGACATTTTTTTAAAAAGATAAAATATTTATCTTTTCTTAATATTATAAAAGTAATAAACGAAATAAATAAATATATTTTAAAAGTAGTGGACATATAAAATTAAACGGAAGGGGTAATATAGTCATTTCAACAATAAATAAGAAAGACACAAAATTTTACTCATTAATCGCATTCGCTGAATCGTTTTATGCCTTTCCTTCTTAGCTCTTTCTATTTAGGTATCTGAGAAGGATTTTTCAATTTTTCAAGTTTTCAACGACATGACATTTTTTTAAAAGATAAAATATTTATCTTTTATTGATATTATAAAAGTAATAACTTAACTAAATTTATTTTTAAAATAGTGGAGAATAAAATTAAACGGAAGGGGTAATATACTAGGTATTTGAGAAGAGTTTTTTTCAAGTTTTCAACGACATGATGATTTTTTTAAAAAAATAATAATTATTTTTTCTTGATATTATAAAAGTAACAAATGAAATAAATAAAGATATTTTAAAAATAGTGGACAAATAAAATTAAATGGAAGGGGTAATATAGTAATTTCAACAATTAATAGAAAGACAAAAAAATTTACTCATGAATCGTATTCATTGAATGCGTTTTATGCCTTTTAGTCTCAACTCTTTCTATTTGGGTATCTGAGAAGGTTTTTCAAGTTTTCAACGACATGACATTTTTTTTAAAAGAAAAAATATTTATGTTTTATTGATATTATAAAAGTAATAAATGAAATAAATAAATATATTTTTAAAATAGTGGACAAATAAAATTAAACAGAAGGGTAATATCGTAATTTCAACAATAAATAAGAATACACAAAATTTTGCTCATAAATCGCATTCAATGAATGCGTTTTATGCCTTTCATTCTCAGCTCTTTCTATTTAGGTAGGTTTTTTCAAGTCTTCAACGACATGACAATTTTTTTTAAAATAAAATAATTATCTTTTCTTGATATTATAAAAGTAATAAAAGTAATAAATAAATATATTATAAAAATAGTGGACAAATAAAACTAAAAGGAAGGGGTAAATTAGTAATTTCAACAATTAATAAAAAGACACAGAATTTTACTCATAAATCGCATTCGGTGAATGCGTTTTATGCCTTTCATTCTTAGCTCCTTCTATTTTGGTATCTGAGAAGGATTTTCAAGTTTCAACGACATGACGTTTCTTTTAATAGACAAAATATTTATCTTTCCTTGATATTATAAAAGTAATAAATGAAATAAATAAATAAATTTTAAAAATAGTGGACAAATAAAATTAAACAGAAGGGGTAATATAGTAATTTCAACAAAGAAGACACAAAATTTTACTCATAAATCGCATTCAATGAATGCATTTTATGCCTTTCATTATCAACTCTTTCTATTTAGGTATACGAGAAGGGTTTTTCAAGTTTTCAACGACATGACGTTTTTTTAAAAGATAAAATATTTATCTTTTACTGATATTATAAAAGTAATAAATGAAATAAATATATTTTAAAAATAGTGGACAAATAAAATTAAACATAAGGGGTAATATAGTAATTTTAACAATAAATAAGAAGACACAAAATATTACTCATAAATCGCATTCGGTGAATGCGTTTTATGTCTTTCATCCTAAACTCTTTCTAGTTAGGTATTTGAGAAGGGTTTTTTCAAGTTTTCAACGACATCACGATTTTTTAAAAAATAAAATAATTATCTTTTCTTGATATTATAAAAGTAATAAATGAAATAAATAAATATATTTTAAAAATAGAGGACAAATAAAATTAAACGGAAGAGGTAATATAGTAATTTCAACAATAAATAAGAAGACACAAAATTTTACTCATAAATCGCATTCACTGAATGTGTTTTATGCCTTTCATTCTCATCTCTTTCTATTTTGGTATCTGAGAAGGGTTTTCAAGTTTCAAGGACATGGCGTTTTTAAAAAAAGATCTATTTATCTTTTCTTGATATTATAAAAGTAATAAATGAATTAAATAAATATATTTTAAAAATAATGGACAAATAAAATTAAACGAAAGGGGTAATATTGTAATTTCAACAATAAATAAGACGACACAGAATTTTACTCTTAAATCGCATTCACGGAATGCGTTTTATGCCTTTCATTCTCAGCTCTTTCTAGTTTGGTATCTGAGAAGGGTTTTTCAAGTTTCAACGACATGACGTTTTTTTAAAAATATTTATCTTTTCTTGATATTATAAAAGTAATAAATGAAATAAATAAATAAATTTTAAAAAATAGTGGACAAATAAAATTAAACGAAAGGAATAATATAGTAATTTAAACAATTAATAAGAATACACAAAATTTTACTCATAAATCGCATTCGGTAAATGCGTTTTATGCCTTTCATTCTCAACTGTTTCTATTTAGGTATCTAAGAAAGTTTTTTTTCAAGTTTTCAATGACATGACGATTTGTTTTAAAATAAAATAATTATCTTTTCTTGATATTATAAAAGTAATAAATGAAATAAATAAATATATTATAAAAATAGTGGACAAATAAAATTAAACGGAAGGTGTAATATAGTAATTTCAACAATAAATAAGAATACATAAAATTTTACTCATAAATTGCATTCGGTGAATACATTTTATTCCTTTCATTCTCAGCTCTTTCTAATTAGATATCTAAGAAAGGTTTTTTCAAGTTTTCAACGACATGATGATTTTTTTTAAAAAATAAAATAATTATCTTTTCTTGATATTATTAAAGTAATAAAAAAAAAATATATATATTTTAAAAATAGTGGACAAATAAAACTAAACGGAAGGGGGTAATATAGTAATTTCTACAATTAATAATAAGACACATAATTTGCTCATAAATTGCATTCACTGAAGGCGTTTTATGCCTTTCATTCTCTACTCTTTCTATTTAGGTATCTGAGAAGGGTCTTCAAGTTTTCAACGACATGACAATTTTAAAAAAGATAAAATAAAATAAAATTTTGGGTCGAGAAAAGAAAAATAGATGAGATGGTTTACCATCTAGAGAATCGAATATTCACCAATTAAGTGAAATTATAGGTAGTTAATCAATTGAGATACTAAGATTCTCAGAGGCGTATTAAGGATTTTGAGAGGATTAGATAAAGTTGATCTAAGATATAAATTATACAAGTTTGATCTTTAAATTCCCATCACGAAACCGTCAAACCCATTGATTGTATGATATATAATCCAATACTAATAGTTTGGTTTTAATATGCACATTGATTTAATTATATAAAAAAAATTATTACAGTGCTAAAATATTATAAAGTTTCAATGTGACGGATTTAAATTTTTTGAAAGATTATAGTATAAAAAAATATAATAAAACGCCATAAGTACTATCAATAATCACTTAGAGTGTTACATGATTTTAGAAAGACGAAAAATAAGAAGGATATAAAATTTAAATTTCAAATCTTCTACCTAGAGGTGTAGCTAATCATTATAATTTATAGCATATTTATGATATTTCAAGTATGGGATCATGCATCTTTATTTGAATATTTAAAAAAATATAACACTAGTATATACATGATCTTGGTAGGAGAACACATGTTCACGTGAACCCCTCTAGATACGTCATACTAATTGATGAATAATTTAAGTCTTGAAAAATAAGCAATTAATGTTGAGTATAAAATAGAAAAAATAATTATCTTTTCTTAATACAATGATATAAGTAAAATAGAAGTCTTATTTTAAAAATAGTAGTCAAATTAAATAGAACGGAGAGTAATACAATAAATTCGAAAAAAAATAAGAAAAAAAAATGTCATTCGTAAATTGCATTCTTTCTCAACACTTTCTACTAAAATAAAGTAAGATGTTATTCAAGCTTGTTATGTTGTGATTGGGCCCAAAGATTTAGCCCATGTTTTTGGAATGGAAAACATCAATAAAATTGTTTTAGTGAGATATGAATTACTCTTATTTAGAAGTGGGAGTAGGGAAGGACGAACAAGGGCAAATAGGTAATTCTAATGTTAACTTTGGGGTAATTCCTAATGTAAATAGTACATTATAATGGGTCCATCTGTCATAGATATATGACCTACTCTATTAACACGTGTATTGCTCTTTATTTATCAAGAAACACGTGTGCTACTAATTGTGTTGTCTTTTTCATTGGAACATTTAACAAAAAACTTGTGTAAAGTGAGTTTATTGTTCTTCTTCTGGGAATGATTTCTATCGTCCCTTCAGTTTTAAATTTCTTTCCCACCGGTATTATACCTTTTCCTGCCAGTGTAGAACCTAGCGGATATCGATTAATCCAATTTTATGTTATTTTTATTTTGCCTTTAGGTCAATTTTTCATTGGATTGGTTTGAATTTTCTTTCAATCAATTTTGCTGATTTCTTGGGTATTTAGGGTTGTTATACCGTTGCATGCACTACATTTTAGAGTTCATTGTAATTTGTAGCACTGGCCCTTTTTCTCCTTCTCCTCTCCGACTTGCCTATTTACAAATTTGTATTTAATATAATAATTTCTCCTATTCAAGTCTATTACTTCAAGGAGATAGGGGAGAATTGCAAGCATGAGATGCCGGAATGGAGCAGAAGCTTCAAATTCAAACAATCTATCAAATTTTTATATCATTATACATCAGGTATACCGACCTCAATTTTACCAAATCAAACCAAGAAAATATAGGTTCTCCCCATTTTGATTCGATTTTTGATTTACCGACTATGAATTTCTGATTTGAGTAGAGATTGTGTTAAATTGCTGAATCAATACACTATCAATGGTGAAAAAATGTAAATGGAAGCAGTTAAGAAAACAGAGAGTACATCTTCTTCAGAGAACTTGCATTGAATACCATCTGTAAATTGGATTGTCTAACTACAAATGAATGAGGCTAGGACCTTTTATATACAAAAGATTCTACTTGCTAATAATCTCTAACAATCTACTAACTACATAAAATATCTTCTAACAAACTCTAATTGACTCGTGTGCCAGCTCAGCTTAACTAGCTGCAACTTGTTTATCATAGTCGTAGTCCTCAATACCCCGCTTCAAGCTAGGTGGTATGAAGATGTTCTTCAAGCCTAGCTTGGAAACTAGATAAGAGTGTTGTGCAAAACTTAGCCCCTTTGTGAGGATATCGACAGGTTGTTCCTGTGTGGGCAAATATTGAATCATCACAAGGCCAGCTTGAACCTTTTCCCGAATGAAGTGACAGTCAATGTCGATGTGTTTAGTCCTT
>JAJOOR010021897.1:0-10799 GCA_036250505.1 Solanum acaule | reverse complement strand
CTTGCGACTTGAGGTACCAGGCTGGACAGATTCACTGTTTTGGGAGCATAGTTGTATTTGTACATGCTAGGCTTACTTGTGATGATGATCCTATTTTATGTCAACATTACTGAGCTAATAGAAGTTAAAGAAGTTATTTAATTGTATTTTTAAGGTTGTATATACTCGTGAACAAGTTAAGGACCTTGAAACGTTGGTTGGTCTACAGTCTGAACTCGCAAAGTTGTGTTGGACTGGTTCTTTTCTAAAACACTGAGTTTGTGTATAAACTTGTACTTGCACTATTTTAACTGCGAAAATATTTGAAAGTTGATCTTGGTACCTTGGCTACCTCTTGTCACTTTGCATTGTCATGTTGGTATCCTTTAAGACATTAAAGATGCTCATGTAACTCGCCCACTTGTACGGACTGTTTGATCACCTGGCACTCTTGTTGGGACCTTGTCCTTCTTATGGCTGTGACTTTGTCACTCTTGGCATGCCTCTTGATTCGGATCACTTGCCATCTTGACTCTGGATTTTTAGTCTGTCTTATGAATGGAAGTTGTCCATTTTAAGTACGAATTAGAAAGCCATTTTTAATATGGTTCTTGGTTCTCTTGATTATTGGGCTTTGACCCTTCTTGATACCGGACGTCGGGCCTTCTTGATACTTGATTGTGCTTGGTGTGAAGACATGATGTATTTATTGGGCGAGCCTTGTTATTGAATCTCTTGGAAATTTGTGCTATGAGCATTCTTGACACTTGGATCTTTAAATGTAAAACTTGATATCCTTAGTGTGAACTCTAGTTACTTGATAGGTTCTACAATGTGTAGGTAGTAGTATGGGATGCTATCTACACATGGCACGAGTAGGCTTTAAAGGTGCTAAAGTGAGTTCCCTAAGTCTATATGACTAAAGTGTGAAGTCCCCTAAATGCATGAATGTGTCCTAAATGACTTTAAAGAAGAATGTTGACTTATTGTCCAAATGATTTGTCGAATGAATAGCTTATGTTAATGAAGTGAGTTACTTAGTATGCTACCTTGAAGCATGATGGTTCTTGTTAGGTGTGTATGAAGAGGTTGTATGGGTGACCACTTCATGTCTCACTCAAGTGTGTCTTAGGGTAACTTTAGATAAGGGTTCTTGGATGATAAAATGAGTTACGTGGTGAAAATGTTGAATATGTCTATAATGTGGTTAATGTCTTATATGTTGGTTATGTTCTATAATATGTCTAATATGTCAATATTCATGAAGTTTTACTAAAATGGCATAGGGCATGACTTTCAACCAAATGTCCTTTTTAGCATGTTTTTGCATGGTTTCCATACTTGGTACTTAATTGTACTAACCCTTTTCTTTCCCTTTTGACTAAAGTGTAGGGATTTGGAGATGTCGATATTCCATAGTTGATGGATAGGTTTCTAAGATGTTTGAAGATGAAGACTTGGTGAGTCCTCATATATTCGAGGAGAATAACCAACATGTTCCTTTATGTCTTGTAGTTTTGTTATAGTTTTGAGTGGGCTTAGTCCCATTGTTGTATTCAAGTATTAGATGGTTTTGAGACATCTTGGATAAAGTCTAGAAAGTCTTCCGCATGTTATTTGATGAAAGTTTCTTCGTGTGTGAAGAAAGTTGTTTTTTCCTTGGGGGTTTTAGTGTCTATGCGATGAATGAATGATCCACGAGGCTTGTATTTGACCTCTTCGAGATCAAATACGCCGGTTACGACTAGAGAGTGCTCTCGGGTCGTGACAGCTTCGATAAAATCAACGAATGAAGACCTGAAAGAATTCGAAGACCAGATAAAAGAATTACTAAATTTAGGAGTAATAAGAAGATCAACTTCAAGACATAGGTCAACAACATTTATGGTAAGAAACCATAGCGAAATAGTAAGAGGAAAGGCTAGAATGGTAATAAATTATAAGAGAGCGAAGAGCAGAGCAAGCAAAGCATATTAGAGAGATTAGTTTTAGAGTTCTTAAAGTTTAAGGTTTTACATACTTACTTCTTCTTTTTAAAAGTGTGAGTGTTTGTGTAAAAAGAGTGTGAATATTTATTTTCTTCAACTAGCTGCAAGGTCACCCATTCCGACCATCATCATGTAAATAGTTATCAGTTTTCTAGATCTTAGTAAGTTCTCCCTATAGTATGTATTGGTATATATGTATTGTTATTATGACTATATAATATGATGTTTATTACCATGTTGTTCATATACTGTTTAAATTATTCTTAGTAAATGGTTAGTTCCTTACCTTCTTAGTAACCCCGATGGATTAACCTGTAAAGTCCTAGGGAAGTTAAAAGTCCGCCATGGTCAGGGAACCGAAAGGGCTATGTATCCCAGGGTGTGGTTAAAGAAGCAGGTGCTAAGAACAAAGGTTAAAGAAAAGAGATGAACAAAATAAAATAAGGAGAAATGAACAACATTTTTTTTAAAATAAAAAGTAATTTAGGAAGAAATTACATAGATTTAGTAAGAAAAAACTACTAAACTAGATAACGGAGCAGAAAGAGGGAGTACTGAGTAGGATTTTACAACCTAATTTACAAACGCAGCATATCCTTGCCTTTATTTATATTTATTTAAATCACTTTATTTTATCTAAATCACCTTCACCTTTATACCACAACATATCCCAGCCTTTATTTATATTTATTTAAATGAACGGGACTAACTGTATCCTTAGCCGATACAATAACTCTTTCTACATTCTTTGGGGAATGTACACCCGTCTTATCCATTTTGGAATAAGATGGAGAACTCTTTTGTTTGTCTGATAATGGTATGGTCTGGTTGATATCAAATTGTAAAATTTTTATTCTTTCTTGCAGGACATGAATATGTTGGGTCAATTTTTCCTTTTCTTTTTCGAGTCTGTCAATATTTTGGTTTTGTCTTCTAAAACCTTCTGTCATTGACGAACAATGATCACAAAATATGATTTTGTCTGTGTCTTTCTTGATGTTGTATTGTATGAATGGGCTTTGTGGTTTGTCTTAATGCTAGGCTTATAAAAAAGCCATGTGACAATGGGGCCCAAAGAGCATCCGGCAAGTGAAGAAAGCTTTTTCAAAATTTGAAATCCGAGTTTCAAATCCGGATCCTCATCTATAAATAAGAGACCATTTGCTAGAAGAAGAGCAGAGAGCGAAGAGCAGAGCAAGCAAAGCATATTAGAGAGATTAGTTTTAGAGTTCTTAAAGTTTAAGGTTTTACATATTTACTTTTTCTTTTTTTTAAAGTGTGAGTATTTGTGTAAAAAGAGTGTGAATATTTATTTTCTTCAAGTAGCTACAAGGTCACCCAGGGACTCCCGAAAGGGAAACCTCATTCCGACCATTATCATGTATTTTCTTTTTGGTGTACTTTGATCATAGCTTTGTGTTGTGTATATATTTTTACAAAAACCTATCTCGTTTTGTTTTAATTATTTTTGTATTTGTATATTTGTACATTTTTCTTGTAATATTTTCATAACATGTTGTATTTTATGTCCTATAGACCAGTTAGCGTTTGGGTTTTACATTACTTCTTCTCTTTTGTTCCATCTTTCTTCTATTTCTCTTCCTAAGGCACCAGGAAGTTTGTTAAAAAGCTTTTTTCCTAGATTGTCCAAATATATATAAACAATAATTAGTCCATTTTCCAACTAATACAAGACTTTTACTCACTCTTAAACACTTATAAACATGTTGTGTGTTTTACACTAAGACACGAGTGCATAATGACTAGTGTCATAGATTGCTTTGTCGCATGGACGGACCCATCTATAAATAGTAAGATGCATTTAAGTGTAGAATAAAGCAGGAAGATCCATCAAATATGATTCTCCACCATTCACTTTACAATTAGTGGGTTATGACTTATGATGGACCCAATATACGAACAAACTTATATATCAACAATTATATTGTCTTTTACTAATATAAAGTTAGTATCATGACATCACTGTGTCAAAAAATGATCTTTAACGGCAATTAATTAACGGCAATAGTTCAAGTGCCGTTAAATATGTATTTTTAGCGATAATTAGCACTTTTTGTATATGTCCCTAAAGTCTTTAGCGACATTGGATCTAATGGTACTTAACTAATACCGGTAAAGACTTTAACACTCTTTATTAATGTGTTTATTTATTGCCACTAAAAGTTATTTTTATTGTAGTGTATATCGTTTCGACAAATTAAACTATTGCAGTATGTGTGACGTTTTAACGAAATAAATAGTAACTTATATGTACATTTATATTTGGTGTATGTATAATAGTTTTGAGTCATTCAAATGTTTGTTGTCATGGTTACATGATTGCATTATAATCTTTTGTGTCTAAATGTAGAAGTAGCTTCAAGATTATCATTCATTAGACTTCAGTGTTGATCTCATCTCTTATAATTCAAGAAGGGTAAAGAGCTTTAGTTGCACTAGCATTTTCAAAATTCAAACCTAACCCCTTGATGACTAATTTTTGTTGGATTTTAAAAAGTTCTGAATGAAAAATGAAGAGTTTTTTTATTTTCTGAAGGGTCGTGACTTTTTTTGAAGAGTTTCGATTTTTCTGAAAGTTGTGAATTTTCTAAAAGGGGTGTGACTTTTTGGAATGGTTGTGCCTTTTTCGAAGGGTTGTGACTTTTTCAAATGATTGTGACTTTTTCAAGAAGTGAAGGCACAATAAACACTTGTTCATATATTATCCTTTGTTGTTTATAAATAGATGGTTTACTTTTATTTTTTTTTAAAGTATTTTTTTAAGTTCTTCTTATTCTGCATAAACAAATTCTAGTGTACTTTATTGTCATTGAGTGGTTTGTTGGCACCATGATTTTAGGTACTTAATTATGCATCAATGAGTAAGATCGTTCAATCCTGGAAGGATATCATTAACCTCGGGTACTTGAGGGAATAATTTTCCTTAAAGAAATATTATGCATCCAGTGGACTCGATTTTTTTTCTTAAAAACAAAAAATATTTTTTACATTCTTTTCTATTTACTTATTTTAAGTTTTCTAATTTTAAAAATATTCTTTAAACTTTGTTGTTTCTTACCATGTTCTCCATAATTATTCTTCTAAATATTTATGTATACATAATATATTTATTACTTTACTCCTATTTAGAAATGGGAGCTTGGGAGGACGAACAAGGGCAAAATCGTAATTTTAATAATTGTACCAATAACACTGTCAATTGTACTATAAACTTGGTCCAATCTGATTGGCTATTCAATATCTTTTACTTTTGTATAAACACCTGTACTATAGTTCTTTCTCATCAAACCACGTGTACTATTTAGGCAAATTGTATTTTCTTGATTTGCCTACCACTGATTTCTTCCATTGCTTTCTAAGTTTTTAAATCTCTCTATAATTATACATTTTTTTTCTTTTTTAATGGTTTTCAAATTTTGTCATTTGATAGTGTGAGGAATTTATCGTTCAAATTTCATTATTATTGAAATTTTGTTGTCTGTAATCACCATTTGTTTTTTAGGGTTGTTTTCTATTAAATTTTCAATATGCATGTACTAATTATTTTTATATTCAGGTGCAATTTTATGGATGATTTTGAATCCAAGCTTAAAGATAATGACCTATTTTAGGGCTTTTCTCCTTTTTTCTCTTTCAAATGAAATGCGCAGTTAATTCAGTTTAAGAATTTATGCAACAAAGGTGTTTGATAGCATGCTTGAACCAACTAAAAGTTTTTTCATTTCTCCTCCTAACAGGTTTTCTACAAGGTATGCCTCTTCAATTTTGAAGATTCTAGGTCAGTATTAACTTTTTTTGGATTTTGTTGGTGAGTCTAAGCTGCTATACTGAACTACTCATGAATCATATTGTCTTCTATATTTTCTAATGAATTTCTTATTGTGTTGACCTTGGCAAAGCAGGGAGTGATCTTCAAATTTCAAGAAAGATTGAAGACAATATTGTCGAAGGAGAAATTTATGAAACCATTATCTCTCAACATACTTTTCGGTTCATGAGTAATATTTTTTATTCTTTCAATTACATCTAACTTCAAATGATGATTGTCACCTATGTTATTGCCTCCTTCCATTTAATAACTTTATAAATTCCACATTTATTATTAGATTGGAGAATAAAATTAAATATTGCTTCTTTTGAATTATTATTTATTAGTTTGATTAATCAATTCACTTTTGTTAAGTAGTAGGATAGTCACACATTAGGACTATCAACATGCTCGATGTCTTGCTGGTAAGTATTAATCTGATTGAAAGTTTAAACTTGAGCCTTAAAAAGCTTTATAGTGATTATATTTTCCTTTTTATCTTTGTCGTGCAATATAACTATTTTGTTCAAGTTTAAACTTCCTGGATACCCCTTTGTTGAATATCAACGGTCACTTCTTCTTTTTTTTAACTTTTTTCTTGGGTTGGTATTTTTTTTATTTACTTCAGCAATTCCTCACTTATACCCTTGATGTTTACAAGATTTTTGTAGTGCAGGGTCTGTTTTAATCTATTCGCTCTAACAAGTGGTCGACTCTTTGAATGACTATCCTATCATCTCTTTTTTGGTTCGACTTTCATGATTATAACTCTTAATTCTGCATTTTCAGCAATGAAGCTTCTCACTATGACATTCCCTCTTTTGAGTAAACAAGGGACAGAGGGAGCAAGGGTACAAAAATCAAGAGAAATGATTTTTCGAGTAAACAAGGGTCTGAGGGAGCAGGGGTAGTAAAATCAAGAGAAATAGTCTTTCGAGTAAACAAGGGTCAGAGGGAGCAGGGGTAGAAAGATCAAGAGAAATGGTTATGAAAATGTTAGACTTATACCATATGTTCCTCTAGAGAAAATGGTAATCCAATGTTTTGTTTTTGTGCAAGTTGTCTATGTTATTTCTAATCACTTGAAATGCCTAAAAGTTTTTGTAAATGATAGTTTACATTTGCTGAGAAAGAGAGAAGTCCAAGTTGTTCATGTTAACAAAAGTAGGGGTGTAGGAATTATTTTCTTAGTTTGAGACTCATGTTTGCTCCTTATATCATACAATGCATGAAGTGCGTTGGTCGTCTGGTACAAATTGTGTGATAAAATTTTCATAGGTTAGTTGATGTCTCATACCAAACATGAAATGAAGTTCATCCTAAACCTTATCTTGAGATTGTTCTTCTTATCTGGTGTACCAAATGACCCTAAAGGTATAACTATGACATCATGTCGGTTGAATATAACTTTGTTGGAGTGAACATGTAACATAGATTACATTATTGCCTTTTTGGTGGGCTTTGTAAAAGGCCCCTCTCTTTTGTTTTCTCTTTACATAAATAAAATATGTATATGATAATGAATTTAATATTTGGACAAGCAGAAAAGAAGAGACAAACAAATGTTTTTGGAGCCAAGGACAGACTAGAAATATCAGTCCTTAAGAGCAGAAACATCTGCAGGTCTTCAAATTGCGATATTCTGCTCTTTTAATTCATTTCTCCTATTCCTAATCTTAGGTAAGCTTTTATCTCATCTCCAATTTTATTCAACTCTTTTCATATTTCCCAATTTCTGTTAAAACTTTCCCTTTTAATGTCCTTCAGCATAAATTTTCTTCCTTTGTTTCTCTTCAATTTGTTGATATTTATTTTTTTCATACTTTCAAAGACTATTTTTCAGTTGGAACTTTATCTTATTTATCTGGTGTTTCAATATCAGGTTCGTTTTTGTTTGCTTTTTAAATTTTTTGCTCAAATTTCTTTGGCAAAATGGTCTGGTGGACCCTTGTACTTGTATCTATTTGTATTGTGAACCCTTCTACTTACCCTTTTGTCATCTGGACCCCTGAACCCATCCAAACGCAACATTTTAAACACTTTTTTTGATGTGGTATGGTGTGTGTTGCACAAACAGGTACACGTTGGCCAAAAAGAAAAAAAAATTAATCCACGTATGATATTATATTCCACATGGCAAATGACTCAAACTAAGAATAGTCCAGCCCCGACGAAATTTTCCAAACCTTCGCAACTTTTGCACTTCTCCTTTTCTCCTCTTCTCCTCTCCGCGATTTCTCCACTAACAACACGTTCGTCTGTGATTTTCCAAACCTTTGCTCAGTTAAAGCTCAGTTCCACTCGGATTTTCGTTGTAAGTTCGTGCCTTTTGCGTTAGTTCTGATTTTTTTCATTTTCTCATGCGTATCTGTTTGATTTTAGGGTCGATTGTCATTCAATTTTCTGAAATTTTTTGGGGATTTTACTTTGGTTTGGGTGTAATGTTCGTGTAATATGCTTTCTTAGTTGATGTACGACTTCAAGTGATTTCAATGGCATATTTCGTGAATTCGAGTAGATTTTAGGGTTTATTCGTAAAATCCCAATTTTGACTAAAATTAATATTTTAATTTTGGTCAATTGTCTTGTGTATTGATAGTGTTAGTGGTCCACTGTTACATCAATTCATTATTTCCTTCAAAAAATTAGGGCTTTTTGTGTTACAGTCATGGTAAGTTTATGGTTTAACTGTAGTTTTTTTTTTTACTTTACAGGCATCGTAAGGTAATGGCTTTAACTATAGTGGCACTTCAATTTCACTATGGGGGGCTGTTTTGTATCTGATCCTACTTTAAGGTATGCCAATGAAATCACTAGTGTTGAAAAGATTAATATAGATGTAGATGAGTTGCATATTATGTTGTTTCATAAAATAGCACTGGAATTGGGTGTTGAAAATGTTGAGACATTTGGATGTAGAGTCAACAAAAAGGGTACTTTTTACATGTTAAATATTGATTCTGATGTTTTAAACGTTCTTAATAGTTTGAAGGGTGCTAATTTTGTTGATGTATATGTTGTACATCCCATTAGTATACCTTTAGTTGTTGAGGAGATACTTGTATTGCCTAGCACTAATGCTGATGTGTCCTCATCTCCACAACAAGATAATGATGATGTGTCCTCCTCCCCACACAAAAATAGGGTTGATTTGTCATCCTCCCCACAAATAAATAAGGCTGATGTGTGTTCATCTCAACTATTTGATGAAAATGAAAATAGGGATTTAAACCAAAATCAGTCCTATTTAGTTGAAGAGCAGTCCCCATTTAGTTGAAGAACAAGCCCCTGCCCCTAGAGTTAAAGAACATTCTGATTCTGACTCACTCTATGATGTTGATGAAAATATTGATGATTTGAGTGATTTGGATGGGGAGTTGCTTCAAGCTAGGCAGTCTAATATTCAAGAACAAGTTAAAGAGAATACTGATAGAGTAATCTAGATGAGATACCATCTGGTCCTGTAGGTATAGATGCTGGTTTTGAAGACATTTATAAGGAGATGAGGGGGAGATTTAAAGGCAATTTGGGTGGTGATGACCTTTATTTTGATAGCTCAGATCCTGATAGCGATATTAGTAAAGATGAAGGGGATTCTGTTGAGAATGATGAAGTGGTAGATCCAGCACCTAGGAAGGAAAGTACAAAAATCTACTTTTATCCAACTGCTAAAAAGGTTTTACTTCAACTGTATATGGTATTTTTGAATCACATTGAGTTTAGAGAGGCACTGCAAACTTACTCTATTCAGAAGGGTGTTAATATTAAGTTGAAACCTAATGAGAAGGAAATTATAAGGACAAAGTGTAATAAAAAGGGTTGTCCTTGGCATATTCTTGGAAGTATTGATGGTAACACTGGAAACTTCAGTGTTAAAACATATTTTCCTGTCCATAAGTGTTTTAAAAGAACAAGAAACAAACTGTGTACCCCCATTTGGATTAGTAATCATTACAAGGAGAGGATTATGAGTGAGCCTACCATCAAACTACATCAGATTCAGTCTTTAATACAAAAGCAGTATGGTTTGTATGTTAGTAAGACAAGCTATATAAAGGCAAAAGTGAGAGTTATGAATGAACATATGGGAGATTTCAGAGAGGATTTTGCTAGGTTGTATGATTATGTTGAGCAATTAAAGACCACAAATCTTGGAACTACTGTATCTATTAGGACATCCAAGAACACAATTCCAGGAAAAGAGGTGTTCATGAGCATCTATATTTGTCTTGGTTCCTTAAAAAGTGGATGGAAAGAAGGGTGTAGAAGGATTATTGGTTTAGATGGTGCATTTCTTAAAAGCGTATGTAAAAGTGAACTGTTATCTTGCATTTCCAAAGATGGAAATAATCAGATGTACCCTATAGCATGGGCAGTAGTTGATAAAGAAACCAAGGACACATGGTCTTGATTTCTCAAGTGCATCAAACATGATTTGGAGCTTACAGAAGGTGAAGGACTAACAGTGATGTCTGATATGCAGAAGGTATTACTATATTATTTGTTAAATTTATTTTTTCATTTTTGGAGTAATTGATATTTAACATTGTTGTATGTCAAATGTTATTTGTTTGACCGGGTCTTCATCTTGCACTTATTGATGTATTGCCAAATGCTAAAATTAGATGGTGTACTAGCCATATATGGGCAAACTGGAAGAAAGACTGGAGGGGTGAAGAAAGGAGAAGAAAATTCTGGCAGGTTGTCAGGGCATCATTTGAGGTACTTTTACAGTCCAAACTTGATGACTTGAGTGAGTTAGGAGTAGGCATTGTAGAAGCTTTGTTAAGGTATAACAAAGAAGCATGGTGTAGGGCATATTTTAAAGAACATAGCAAGTGTGATGTGATTGAGAACAACATGTGTAAGACTTTCAATAGTTGGATTTTAGGTGCTAGGTTCAAATCAATAATCACTATGCTAGAGGAAATAAGAGTCAAAGTTATGGAAAGAATGAATCAAATGAGAGAATTTTCAGAAAAATGGATTACTGATGTATCACC
>JAJOOR010021896.1:0-15345 GCA_036250505.1 Solanum acaule | reverse complement strand
CCCCCCCCCCCCCCCCCCCCCCCCCCCCCCCTAGCCGTTACCCCAACGGTCCCCAACAAATATAATTCAAAAAATAAAAAAAATAGGGGATCCCGCGAAACCGGCCGGTTCAACCGGGTCGATTGGGACCAAAGGGTGAACCGGTCCCCTATCCCGAAGTCCCTCCAACCCGCGAAATCATACGGGACCGGGTCCGGCGAGACGGGTCTCGAGCCGGTCGCGGACCGGGGCGGGCCGACACGGTCCCCTTGCCAGCCCTAAGTTGGACTGAATATGGGTGAGTAAAAAAAATTTAAATAAGAACAACATATGTAATGTTATTTAACATGTAGAGTTTGAAATGGCACACAAATTTTATCACTATCTTATGGAAGAAGAAAGATTATTTTTAATAGACCCCGTTTAAATAACGCATATCAAAATTAGTAGAAAAATACAAAAACTTAGAATAATATAATAAATAATGAAAAAAAGCATTAAATAACGAAATTGAATTAAACAAAAAGGAATAAAAACATCTGAATCATCCATATATTTATTTAATACAAATGAAAATGTGTTGATCGTGGTATAGAAGTTTCATTGACACAATTAAATATTTTAAAGCTTTGAATTTAAAAAAGAAATTTTATAAAAATGTCATTTATTTAAATTGATTGTTGCAAACCGTTGAGAAAATCCTTTAGGGTATAAATGAAAAAAATGAGAAAATTTTATAATCAAAATTAGAATTGATTTTGATTGATATTCTAGGTTGAAATTCGAAAAGGAAGAAAAAGAATATAGTATGAATATAGTATGTATTTTATAGGGAAAATGGTCTGAAAAATACTCCAACTTTGGCTGAAATTGCTGTTACGATACCAAACTTTATGGAGGATCTTTTACCCCCCAGCACTATTTAATAGTGTATTTTAAAGGTATATATGTGTCTACGTGGAAGTCATAAATACTTCATTATTTTAAATAGTAATGTGTCTACCTGGGCACATATATACCTTTAAAATACACTATTAAATAGTGTAGGGGGGGTAAAAGATCCTCCATAAAGTTTGGTATTGTAACAACAATTTCGGCCAAAGTTAGAGTATTTTTCAGATCATTTTTCCTATTTTATATGTCAAAGTGAGTGTGTTATTTGTATGTCAAATTATATGATTTTACCGAATTTGTATATATATTTTTATCAAAAAGGGAGATATTTCGCTAAATCGAATAATTTTACCTATAATTTTATGTCTTTAGATAAAGGAGAGAAAAAAATTGTGACTATATATAATACTAGAGAAAATGGACAAATGATCTCTTAATCTATAGTCGAATTTTCAACTACACACTTATATTTTACGGGGGTCCTATTAACCCCTTAAACTATTTTAAAGCGGAATATAAACAACCCTAAAACTAGACATTTTTTCCATGTAGTGTGCACCACGCGTTGCCAGTTATCAAATATCACATATATAAAAAAAATTAAAGAAAAAACGTAATTATATTTCTTTTCTTCATCATCTTCTTCCTCTTCACTTGTCTTAAGTCATGCTTCAAATTTTTTCACTGTAACTCCCCAAAACCTATGTCTCTCTCCACCCCCACCCCCACCCCCACTCTCACCTTCTATAACCCACAAATTAAGTATCAGTATTCATCAGCAACACCATAACAACTACTTTATTAGCTATTTAAACCTCCATTTTCACCTCTCCCACTCAAATTCTTCAGTTGTAATTTCAATTTCAAGGTTCAAGTTCTCGCTAATCGTCTTAGAATTGAGGATGAATACACCTTTTTATTTATTTTTTAAATAGTGGAGGATTTACGCCTTCTACACTTAAATAAATAACTGAATTATTGGGATTGAGTAGAATCAATTGATTGTTGCTGCTCAACTTCGTGAAATTCTTATTATGTGTAGGTTAGACTCCTTCATCGGACGTTAATAAAGACTAAAAATAATATTTGAAGGTTGACAGATTTTGCCTCAGCAAGAAAATTAATAACTTTAATTTATTTATTTTACTACATAAATAATAGTTTTTATGGTTATTTGGTGATTTTGATGGTTAATGGATGTGATTAATAGTGAGATAAATTATGAAAAAGTATTAGAAGATGGGTGAGGAGATGAGGCTGCTATGGTAGTAGTGTTCAACAATGGTGATGGAGATTTATAGGTAGGGTGAGTGTTGATGAGAGAGGGAGAGGGGGAGAAAAATGATAAAGGAAAAAGAAATGAAAAAAGTAAAGAAAATAAAATTAAAGGCAAAAGTTGAAAAATGATATTTAACAAATAGTTAAAATATTTTTGAAATATTTTTTTATCAGTTCTTTGTCTCTCACATGCGTTTAAGGAGTGAGCACACTCTCTGTGCCATGTCAGCACTTAAGGGTACATTTATTTCGCTTTAAAATAATTTTAAAAGGTAATAGGACACTCGTAAAATATAAGTATATAATTGAAAATTCGATTATAGATTAAGAAGGCATTTGACCATTTTCTCTATAATATTATATTAAATAAAATTTTAGTAATTATTGTGTAAAGAGAACTCTACTCTATTCCTAACATTTAAGATATACATGACACATAAAGAGAACTCTACTTTATTCCTAACATTTAAGATATGCATGCACATACGACGACTTTTGATTCTTCACTTCAATAAACCATCATTGTCAATTTGAGATATGCATAATATATATTTTTGGTATTTGGTGTCACTCACTGCATAATTTTATTATGTCATTGCATATGTTGGCAATGAAAGGTCGGTATCAATAATAAAAGGGAGCATCCACATTAAATTTTTAAGATATAATTAGTAATCATAATGTTTGAATCAGTTTATAAGCATTTTGATTAATTTAATAATAAGATATTTGCTACTTTTCATCAATTATATATATCAGATAAATATATCATTAAATTTATATTTTCTTTCAACGTTATCAGTTTAATTTAACATCTTGTACTCTATAATGTTGCATGCCTTATTTTTTCAGGTAATTATATCGATGCATTTATGATGAATACTTGATGTTGTATGTAGTTAAAAATTCAATTCTGACTTCTAAAACGAAAGTATGTGACATCTTTCATTTTCTCTTTCTTTTTTCTTTCTTTCTTATTAAATATCGTCGTAGTTGTAAACTTCATGAAAAGTTTCATTGACACCATTAAATATTTTGAATTTTTATAAAATTATTATTTATTTAAGGTGATTATTATAAACAATTAAGAATAACTTCTGAGTATTACTATCTAATAAATGTGAATAAGCAAATAGCTTTATGTCAATATGGTTGCTTTCAAATTAGGCCCATTAGGATATTTTATAAAATATTATTTTTTTAGTATAATTTATATAAATCTCATAGTGTTAAGAGCTAATTACATTTTTTTTTTTTTTTTTCCAAATTACAAAAATTACTTAAAATTTTATGAATTTCGGATACATATATCACTGGACTTCCGAATACATTAGCGGACATCCGGATACATAAAGGAGGGATGTATCCAAGAGCAGAGAGATGTATCAAAAAGAGGATGATGATGTATCAAAGAGGCGATAGGACACCCGGATACATAGGGGAGGGATGTATCCGAGAGGGGAGGGATGTATCCGAGAGGGGAGGGATGTATCAGTGAGAGGGAAGTTATGTATACGCGAGGGAATTTTTGAAATTTTCTTAAATGATAGGAATTTTTAGAGATTATGATAAAATCAGATATGTATTTAGGTAATTTTTTTCCTTTTAGTAAAGTAATTATTATAAAAGATTCATATTTTTGATAGAGTATTACTCTAGCTTATCAAAATTTAAAAAAAGGAGAGTACAAAAGGACTTGAAAAGAACAAAATAATATGAGTATTGACGAAGAGAATGTAAAACGACAAAATAATATTTTCTTGATTTCTTCTTTTTGAATTAGGTTAAAGAGAATAAAATGATATAATTCTTTTAAAAAAATATACTTATCATAAATAATAGAGCGCCAATTTATGCCTTATTTATCAAAGTATAGAGTCGGTCCTGACGTTTAGAAGAACTCCTCTTGAATTGCCTCCCTCCTTGCATGTATTTGTTGATTTGTTTCAAATACTGTAATTTGATAATAAAAAAATGTTACTCCCTCTGTCTCGTTTTATGTGCTACTTTTCGAATTTCAAGATTCAAACAAGTCTATTTTTTATTGTAGGTTTTTCATAGATCTTTTGAACATTTTAAATTATCAATTATTTGTGACGTATAGTATTGTTTTTTACGTAGTTTACATATATAAAAATTTATTTCAAAAAATTTGAAGATTTCATGCACAAATTGTTGATCAGACTTAAATTATTTGACTCTCAAAAAATGAAAAGTACCGCATAAATTGAAACAGAGGGAGTACTATATTAAGTAAAACTTAGTAATTGATAGGTTTATTTCTGCATATTTTAAAACCCCTTAATGAAAATTTCTGTTCTGCCCCTATCATTTTCTTATGTCATTGCACATGTTGGCAATAAAAAGTTTGTATATACAATAGAAAGAAGCCAACAAACTTTGTAGGGCATTCAACTCTGTCAACAAACTATAAGAACCACATATTTACAACATGATTTTCCCAATATCCTTTCTCAAATCTTAATTTGCCATTAATTGTGAAGTTGCAAAAAAATATAAAATGAATACTCACAAAGCTCATTGCTTGATCTTGCCATATCCAGTCCAAGGTCATATCAACCCAATGCTCCAATTCTCCAAACGTTTACAATCCAAACGTGTCAAAATCACTATAGCACCAACAAAATCCTTCTTAAAAAACATGAAAGAATTGCCAACTTCAGTGTCAATCGAGGCCATATCTGATGGCTACGACGATGATGGCATCAACCAAGCAAAAACATACGAGGCCTACCTAACACGATTCAAAGAAGTTGGCTCGGATACTCTGTCTCAGCTTATTCAAAAATTGGCAAATAGTGGATGCCCTGTAAATTGCATAGTATATGATCCATTCCTTCCTTGGGCTGTTGAAGTTGCAAAGAATTTTGGATTAGTAAGTGCTGCATTTTTCACACAAAATTGTGTAGTGGATAGCATTTATTACCATGTTCATAAAGGGGTAATAAAACTTCCACCTACTCAACATGATGCAAAAATATTAATTCCTGGATTATCATGTACAATTGAGAGTTCAGATGTGCCTAGTTTTGAGTCAAGTCTTGAATCAGATAAATTAGTTGAACTATTGGTGAATCAATTCTCAAATCTTGAGAAAACTGATTGGGTACTAATCAACAGCTTTTATGAATTGGAGAAAGAGGTAAGAGATATACTCTTCAACTTTTGTTCTTTTCTATGTTTTGTTCACTACTAGAAAGTCACTATTTTCCATTTAAAAGATAAGTATTACCAAATAAAAATTGCAACTCAACTAGTATAATATTAAGGGAATATTCATGCATCTAATTGTTTACATGTAGGTAATTGATTGGATGTCCAAGATATATCCAATAAAGACAATTGGACCAACAATACCATCAATGTACTTAGACAAGAGGCTACATGATGACAAAGAGTATGGTCTTAGTATCTTCAAGCCAATGACAAATGAATGTCTAAATTGGTTAAATCATCAACCAATTAGCTCAGTGTTGTATGTATCATTTGGAAGTTTAGCCAAATTAGAAAGTGAGCAAATGGAAGAATTGGCATGGGGTTTGAAGAATAGCAACAAGAGCTTCTTGTGGGTAGTTAGGTCCTCTGAAGAACCCAAACTTCCCAAGAACTTTTTAGAGGAATTAACAAGTGAAAAAGGTTTAGTGGTGTCATGGTGTCCACAATTACAAGTGTTGGAACATGAATCAATAGGGTGTTTTCTGACGCACTGTGGGTGGAATTCGACTCTGGAAGCAATTAGTTTGGGAGTGCCAATGGTGACAATGCCACAATGGTCAGATCAGCCCACAAATACAAAGCTTGTGCAAGATGTTTGGGAGATGGGAGTTAGAGCCAAACAAGATGAAAAAGGGATAGTAAGAAGAAAAGTTATAGAAGAATGTATAAAGCTAGTGATGGAAGAAGATAAAGGAAAAGTGATTAGGGAAAATGCAAAGAAATGGAAGGAATTGGCTAGAAATGCTGTGGACGAAGGTGGAAGTTCAGATAAAAACATTGAAGAATTTGTTTCCAAGTTGGTTACTATTTCTCCTAAGTAGAAAAATAAACAAGTGTATTTTGCTTAATTGTAATATTCTCTATTGATGGTATAAATTGATGATATGTGATGGTCAATGGGTCATTTCCTGACTATTTGCTAAGACTATGGTATAGATTGATGATATGTGATGGTCAATGGGTCATTTCCTGCCTATTTGCTAAGACTATGGTATAAATTGATGATATGTGATGATATGTAAATAATTGTTTTATTGTTTTTGCAATCAAGATGACAGTGATGAATACCTTTGTAGTTTAGTAACTCATTTGAAGCATTCATATACTGGAGAGTTTCACATGTGATACATTCAACAATATATATTGGGCCGTCTAATTATTGCGTAGTACCCCATAAATTTCTTATGTCATTGCACATGTTTACAATAAAAACTTGGTATCAATAATAGGCAGAAGAAGCCAAGACACACTTCAACTCTATCAACTAACTATAAGAACCACATAATTTTTCTCATCCTATCTATCAACTCATTCATTGAGAAGTTGCAAAATAAAAATGACTACTCACAAAGCTCATTGCTTGATCTTGCCATTTCCAGGCCAAGGTCATATTAACCCAATGCTCCAATTCTCCAAACGTGTTAAAATCACTATAGCAACCACAAAATACTTCTTGAAAACAATGCAAGAATTGCCAACTTCAGTATCAATCGAGGCCATATCTGATGGCTACGATGATGGTGGTTTCCACCAAGCAGAAACTTTCGTAGCCTATATAACACGATTCAAAGAAGTTGGCTCGGATACTCTGTCACAGCTTATTCAAAAATTAGCAAATAGTGGATGTCCTGTAAATTGCATAGTATATGATCCATTCCTTCCTTGGGCTGTTGAAGTGGCAAAGAATTTTGGATTAATTGGTGCTGCATTTTTCACACAAAATTGTGCAGTGGATAATATTTATTACCATGTACATAAAGGGGTAATAAAACTTCCACCTAATCAAAATGATGAAGAAATCTTAATTCCTGGATTTTCAAGTCCGATCGATGCATCAGATGTACCTTCTTTTGTTATAAGTCCTGAAGCAGAAAGAATAATTGAAATGTTAGGAAATCAATTCTCAAATCTTGACAAAGTTGATTGGGTTCTAATCAACAGCTTCTATGAGTTGGAGAAAGAGGTAACATATATACTATTGTCGTTCTGTTTCTTCTTCGCGTTCTTAGCTATTGAATTTGATGTTATATAAAAAATGAACTGACAAAGCATATGTTCATGAAGATTATTGTGGTTTTCGTATTTAGAAGAAAAATATTTCTCCCGATTTCGTATTAGGGCTCCTCCATAAGCTACTTATTAAAGCTTATAACATGTTAGAAGTTTAATTAAAAAAAACACCCATTCTGTGAGGTATTTTGTAGTAGCCAGGGGCAGAGTCAGGTGGGAGAAAGGGGTTCATCCAAACTAAATATTTTGTGTTAACTTCTTCATATTTGAAATCTGCTTAGTAAAAATTCTAACTCTGCCACGGATAGTAGAGAAAACATAGAAGGAATTAAACTATATAATACCTCAGACTTCATCTTCTAGTCACCTATGTTATTGTACAAATTATTCAAATAGTTACATGAAATCTTATTCTATTTTTATTATTTGACATGTAGGTAATTGATTACATGTCCAAGATATATCCAATCAAGACAATTGGACCAACAATACCATCAATGTACTTAGACAAGAGACTACATGATGACAAAGAGTATGGCCTTAGTATCTTCAAACCAATGACAAATGAATGCCTAAATTGGTTAAACCATCAACCAATTAGCTCAGTGGTGTATGTATCATTTGGAAGTATAACCAATTTAGAAGCTGAGCAAATGGAAGAATTAGCATGGGGTTTGAAGAATTGCAACAACAACTTCTTGTGGGTTGTTAGGTCTACTGAAGAATCCAAACTTCCCAAGAATTTTTTAGAGGAATTAACAATTGAAAAAGTACTAGTGGTGTCATGGTGTCCACAATTACAAGTGTTGGAACATGAATCAATAGGATGTTTTCTGACGCACTGTGGGTGGAATTCGACTCTGGAAGCAATTAGTTTGGGAGAGCCAATGGTGGCAATGCCACAATGGACAGATCAACCAACTAATGCAAAATTTGTGAAGGATGTTTGGGAAATAGGTGTTAGAGCCAAACAAGATGAAAAAGGGATAGTTAGAAGAGAAGTTATTGAAGAATGTATAAAATTAGTGATGGAAGAAGAGAAAGGAAAATTAATTAGGGAAAATGCAAAGAAATGGAAGGAAATGGCTAGAAATGCTGTGGATGAAGGAGGAAGTTCAGATAAAAATATTGAAGAATTTGTTTCCAAGTTGATGACTATTTCTCCTAAGTAGGAAATTTGACTTGAATCTTCCTTTATTTTCTACATTTCCCCTATTTTTGTGGAAGGCTAAAGCAATTTGGCTATTTATGTAACAAGCTATAACTGTAATAGTGTTTGGATTGTTTTTTTTATTATTATTTGCATTCTAGCTTTAATTCTTATACACTGATCTTTTTGTTTTATCACTTCATCTATCAAATTACTCTAGATGAATAACATGTTATAACAGATCAAAGTACAATAATAAGTATAGAAAGTTAAACTACCAACATATATTGATTGAACTCTTATAATGAAATTCAGCTTAAATTTTATAAAAATGACGATGAACAAATAACATTGGACCACTAGGCTATACCCTTGACTGTCTAACATTTTCTTCAAAAAGTTTTGATTGGTCAAATTATTTTGAAAATTAATTTTTCAGGAAAACTATTTCTTTCGTTTATTTTACTTGTTGATTATTCTTCTTCTAGATTTGTTTTTAATTAAAATTTTCTTTTCTTTTTTCCAACCCATGTCTAGTAAAATGGGCCGTGTACGGGCTATTTGTAGTATAAGGCCCAATAATAACCAAAATTGGGCCTACCCAATTTTTTCACCAGAAAACCAACAACTTTTGCGTCAGATCTAAGATAATTCACCGTCGTCTTCATACTTCTCAACCGAAAAAAGGGAAATTATATATATGTATATATATATTCAGAGCAAAAAATAATTGAAATTTCATACAAATTGCTATTCAGATTTCATTATAGAAATTCGAAAGGTAATCGAATCGTATATTTCATTTCATTTTTCTGTATTTGAATCTTAGGTTTTTTTTTTCTGATTTTTTTCTTTTTTGTATTTTTTGAATTTTTCAGTTTGATTGTTGAAGGATAATGGTGTTAGAAAAACATTAATTGAATTGCAGCTGTATCTGATCGGAATCGGATGGACAAGAACAAGAACCGAACCGATCTGCTTGCTGCCGGTCGTAAAAAGGTAACCATTTTCCGCTTAGGTGGCAGAGTTACTCGATATTTGTGCGGGTATGGGTTGGTGTAGCAGGTACCTGTTGTAAAATTGTGTAAGAATTGCTGTTGTGAAATATGAGAAATTAGGCAAATTGGAGTGTAGTATAGCTGGTCCTAAGCCCAAATAATAGAGGAGGATTGAGTTAGACTAGAAATAGTTTAAATGATGATGAATCTTTGTTATATTGAATCCTAAGACCTGCTCGTGCTGTATTATAGAGGAAAATGACAATTCGTGTAGCTAATCCGAACTTGTTTTGCATTGTGGTGTAGTTGATATAATAAGAGAAAATGGAGAAGTAAATGGTTATGGCATTTCTTCTAGTGTTACCCTTTACTTGTTAGTACTTAGTATTCCCTCTATTTCAATTTGTTCGTCTGATTTGAGTTGACACTGAGTTATAAGACTTTTAAACTTATGGTCTTGAATTAAAGATAGATAAAATGTATCAATATTTCATTTAATCTTGTGGTCTTAAACATGTCATGTGGAAAGTTAAAATTTAAGAGTTGTCAGAAAAGGAAAAAGACATTCTTTTTTAAACGGATTGAAAAGGAAATTAAGACAAAGAAAGTGAAACGGAAGGAGTAGCTTCTTTTGAACCGCAAAGTTTTTATATGTGCACAACTAGCTGTCCTTCATATGTTTGTGGGTGATTTTTTAAAAAATGTTACACATTGAAGTTACGATAGAGTTACATGTGAGTGATAAACTACTGCAATCTCTTTGCTATTGGGTATCAGATGTCTCTTCTTTACATTAATTAAGTACAATTCTTTCTCCACGAGTATTATTGGAGCATCTGCTCTGATTAATGACCACGTTCTACCATAGGTATTAAGATCCCCGTTTTGACAAATTAATAAAAAAGAAAATTTAAGACCGTCCAGCATGTTTTTCAAGCACAATACTTTAGTGAAAGTGTTATATACCTCATGCTTTATGCAAGAATGAAAATTAGGCTATAAGTAGGGTTATCAACTTCAAAGCTCTTAAAACTCTTTTTTACTTCTAACTGCACTATTAATGTGATAATCTCTACAATTAATTGACATTACCAGAGAATTGGGGGTTTGATCATTAGGAACAATAATATAGGATTACCCTTAAATTCTGCCTTTTTCCCTTAATCTTTGCTAAACCCAACTCTAATTGTGAGTTAATCTCGACGTTAGGAACACTCATGATGTAACTCAACCCAATCTCATAAGGTTCAAGTCTAAATCTTACTTTCGAGTTTCATTGATCGAAAAAAACCCCTTAATTTTAAGTTTTGAAGAATCTCAATCTTGATTATGTTCATCCTAATATTCTCATTCTATCCAGCGAGTGCTTATAACTATAAAATTCCCTGATACATAGTAGGGTTGAAGCTTATATAGTTAGAGTGTAAAAGCGTTAAAATCCCCAAAACATCGCACCAAGACGGAATATTTTGTGATGCTTTAATCCTTGTGTGTCACTGTAACCCTCAGCTTTGCATGCAAAACTATTCTTGTTTCACCACGTCACAGTATATTTCTTCTTCTTGTTGAGGTTGTCTTCTTTACTTTGGCCACCATAGCCTCAGCACTGGTCTTCTTCCCAACCAACAACCTGTTTTCATCAAACATTTGGTTCATGCTTTCCATCCTTCGGCGCATTTTTTTTTTTTAAAAAAAAAAACATCCAACACTTTTTGATGGTGTCCAACATGTTCTCAATGTACCAGTTTTTTAGAAAAGTTTGTGTTGTATGTTCTTTTTAGTTATCGACACGATTTGATGAATTATTTATGGTCTCTGTATGGATATGCGTGCATGTAAATTATTCAAAAAATAAATAAAATCTCGTTTTGGAAGATTTCATATGTTCATGTGTAACTCAATGTTGTATAGGACTTGTGAGACTCGTATCTTGTGACTCTGCTAGTATTAGAGGAAACTCAGATTATAAAGATTTCACTGGAGATGTATGGATGACTTTCTTTATGTCTGGTATGATCTCTTATGTAAAATAAGCCTATCTCGTTTTATTCTGATTAAATGTGATATTTTTTGGTTTACCAGCTTCAACAATTCAGACAGAAGAAAGACGGTAAAGGTGGTAAATCAAGTAAAGCCAGTAGATCTGCTGGTGATGCTACACCAGATCTTGTTGATGTGACGGCAAAATCAGACCAAGTTCCTGATGGAGAAAAACCACTTCAGAGAGGTGATGGTACTCCTTCCTCGGAGTCTCTCACCAAAAAACATGCTGAAACTCCTCTTGATGAGTCGAACAATGTTGACACAGTTGAAACAACACCAGCCAGTGGCAAGCTGGTAAAAGAGGATGCTGGGGAACTTGAAGCTGCATTGAATTCAGATTCTGGTGATCAGGTTATTGTTGATTCATCTTCAATTTCTGAACATGCTAATGCCAAAATGGTAAATGAGGATGTAAAGGATGATCATTTGGAAGCTCCAGGAATTATTGCTTCTGATGTGTCCACTATAAGTTCTGCAACAGATGTGCCTGTTGAATTCTCATCTTATTCTGGTGCTGATGAAGCAGTTGCTCACCAAGTAGAAGTGGAAAGGCTGCATGTGCAGGAGCAGGTAACAGATGTAGGTTGTGCCTTCTCTCTTGACATCCATGCCCTTTGCATGTCATATATCCAATTGTACATATTTGCCTATAATGAAAGTCTCATTGTTGCTGGGTAGGGACAATGCAGGAATCACATAATGCAGGTTCGAAGAAAGGTGATTCAAGCAGTGAGGTAGAGATTGAAGGAAACAAGAAGCTTCCTTTGAACGAACCAAGTGAGACTTCTATTAGCCAGACCGCCACTCTAGTGGGAGATGAGGGCAAGGAAGAGATAAAAGCTGAAGACATTCAACTCAGCGAGCCAAACAATGTTCCGTCAACTGTTTTAGCAACTCAGAATGCTGAAATAGCTGAGGACAGGGGTAGGCAACTAAATACTGTTTACTCTTTATCTGAAATGGATGAACTCTCTTTAATAAGTTCTCAAATGGTAGGTCATCAGATGGAAGATGCAGTTTCTGGTTCACGCATGGAAGAAAAGCTAGCTTCTGAGGTTCAAATTTCTGACTCCAGCGATATTGTTTTTGAGAATTCTGCAGAGAATAAGATGGTGAACATCTCATCTCGGTCAGATGCAAGTTATATTAGCTTGTGTCAGCTGGCGGAGGTGGTCAGAGACCTTGATGAAGATGACTTTAAGTTCTTGCTCACGTGCAGAGACTCAGCTCCAAATGCACCTTCTCTAAAACTTTTTGACGTTTTTGAGAAGCTCAAAGAACAGCTATACCTTGCAAGTCTTGCAAAAGATGTATCTTGTTTGCAGCTATCTGAAGAGTCAGAAATTCAGATGGAACTCAGCCGTCAACATCATAAGTTGACTGATCTAATATCTGCGGCCAAAGCTTCATCGTCTGAACTTGGAGAGAAGAATGATGTCCTTGCTGATCAGCTTGCACAATCAAGATCTGAATTTCAATTGATTGTATCTGAAAGGGATGACCTCCAAAAGCAGCTTCTCATTTCTAAAGGTGAGGTTGGAGAATTTTCTGATAGAATAAATGAGTTGCAGACTAAATTGGAAATATCACTTGGTGAAAATGCAAGTTTGTCTTCAGAGATGGTCGACTGCCGGAATTTGGTGGCAACTTTACAGGTTCGAAATGAAAGCTTGATAGGAAGCCTTAATTTGTTGTCTGAAGAGAATAAAAAGCTTTTGGAGGAGAAGGAGAATCTTGTTCTTGAGAATAAGAAATTGGGAACAGATCTAGCACAGTCTAAAGCTTTGTTCGGATCATTGCAGTTGGATAATGAAGATTTATCGCAGAACTTCACTTCTTTGAGTGAGGAGAAAATGAAACTTCATAGAGAGAAAGAACACTTAATCAGTGAGAACGAGAATCTGTTTGCTCAATTGTTGGACTACAAAAATGTTGTGGAAGCTCTTCAGGTTGAGAACAAGAACATAAATGAGAGTTTGATATCTGTAACTGAAGCAAAGAACCAGCTTCAGGAGGAGAATAGGTCCTTGCTCAGTGAAACTGAGAAACTAGGATCAGAGTTTTCGAAGTCGAAGTCTCTAATTGAAACTCTGCAGACGGAAGTGGCTGAAGCAAAAGGGCACTTGACCTCGGTGATGGAAGAGAGAAATGAGCTTGAGGAGCAGAAGAAGTATCTTCTCAGTGAAACTGAGAAACAGTCATTTCAGTTGGCAGAATACAAGAACTCGTGCAATAAGGTGGAATATGACCTGAAAGACGCAAGTCTGCGTATTGAACATCTGACTGAGGAGAACATGCATCTGAAGAGAAGATTGGAGTTGTCTGAAACGATGAAAACAGAGTCACCTAAACAAAGTAGCTTTGCATATCAATTTAAGGAAGATGCTGGGCATCAACTTGAAGGTTCTTGGCAGTCTAACTTTGCACCAGAAAATCTAATTGATGATGATGGTTCAAATTGGTTTGGAGTTATGAAAAGACACATGGAGGAGGCAGATAGAGTACTTGAAAAGCTTGATAATGCAATTGAAGAGGTGCACTCTCAGTTAATTTCTATGAGTAGGTCGTCTAATAAAGCTGTTTCACCTGGTGTGTCAAAACTTATTCAAGCTTTTGAGTCAAAAGACCATGATGATGAGCACCAACCAGAGGAGTTCCATTCGTCTGAAAATCGAACAGATGCGGATCCCTATGTGCTGATTCAAGGGCTAACAAAAACATTAAGGGCGTTGCTGAAAGATTTGGTGCTGGCAGCTGGCAATGGCTACCAATTTCTCGAAGGAGAGAAGAGTAGTAAAACAGCCACTGAGGTTGCTGCTGAAGAACTGAGGGCCAAATGCGAGTCTCTGAATGAATACATTGACATTTTGGGAGGAGCAAACATTGAGCTAATGGTTTTCAATGAAAGTTTAGGGGGATGTTTCTGGAATGCTAAAGAAAGGGAGGGAGAGCTTATGGTCCTTAATGAAGCTTTGCACAAGCAAGAAGTCGCTACAAAAGCTGAGAACAGTCGGTTAAGGGAGAATCTTAGTAGCATTCAGGAAAAACTTCCTATTTTGCAGAACCAGCTGGGTGAAATGCGTGAAAGCTGCAAAGAAATGGGCTCTTGCTTCTCTAATGAGGTAGAAGGTCTTTACAAGGAAGTTTCTGACAGAGGATTAATACTCCAAGAAGAATGGAACTCTACAATTGATCAGTTTTTTCAGACACTGCGGAGGCTAGATTTATCTGTTGAGTCTGTTGGCTCCTCTTTGCCTTCAAGAGTAGACCATGATCCAGGGTGCATAAACTTAAGTAGTCGTACTGCTGCATCTATTGATGCTGCTATCAATGTGATTGAGGCATTGCAGGGTCAAGTTGAAGCTGCTCGCCATGAGTCAATGTTGAGTACCTCCCGTGAAGCCAACGAGAAGTTAGACTTTTTGCAAGTTGAAAATGAAAAGTCTGTCAGTCTTTTATATAAGATTTATGGTAACCTCAAGAAACTTGTGATTGAAATGCCAGGGAATCTACAAGAAGATGAAGTTGACGATCCCAAGAAATCTGTAGATCTTTCTCATCCTGGTGCTTTTGATTCCCTACTGGAGCAGTTGCAAAGGTTTCTTGATGAAAAAACACAAGTTGAGTCTTCAAATGAAAAGCTGAAATCTGAGTTGATGGCCAGGACAAAAGATTTTGAAGAACTGAGCAAAAGATCCCTTGGATCAGATTCTATTTTAAGGGTGGTTCAAGTGGTTGAGGGAGTCATTTCTCTAG
>JAJOOR010021895.1:0-18199 GCA_036250505.1 Solanum acaule | reverse complement strand
CAAAATTGCCCTTAATCTTGTGGTCTTAAACATGCCACGTGGAAAGCAAAAAGTAAAATGTTACCAAAAAAGGAAAGAGGTCATTCTTTTTGAAACTGGCTAAAAAGGAAAGGAGGTCATTCTTTGTGAAACGGAGAGAGTATCATTTTATCGTGTTATTAATAATATTTTTCATCATCATAGAAATTATCATTATAAACAATCAATTATTAGTAGCTCCAAATACTTATAAATACTTAGGTGCTAGTTATTCATAAATTGTTTGTCAGTTCAATTTTTTTTCCTAACTGAGGTCTACGTTATCACAATATTTTTAAAGAAGAAGCAAGAAACAGGTACGACAAAATGAAGAATAAAAAAAAAAATTCTATTTCTCCCAATTATTTTTCTTTTTTACGAATCTTAATTGGAACAGTGAAAATAAATTACTTCTCTTTTTTAGAGCCGTTAATATGGGCTAGGCCCATTGGGCCAGCCTGGCCTAATCCGTAATTTGATAGGGCTAAGCTATGATATTTGGAGCCCATTTAAGAAAAGAGTTTTTTAGCTCGGCCTGAATACGTCTGCCCATTTGAGGGTCTTGAGAAATATGGATAGGGCCGGCCAGTGGGCCAAATAAAAATTAATTAAAAAATAAAAATAACAAGAGTCTAAACTCAAAATATGTTTAAGGTTTAAAAAATTACAATTTAAATACAAATTATATTTATAAAATATGTACTACATAAAATAAAAATTCCCTAAAATTTCTAGGGAATCACTACATAGGCCGCTGTCTATTTAATATTGTCATAGTTTTGTATTTTATTATGATCATTGGAAAACAATTAGGTTAATAATTTTATTTAGCTATTTATGCTTTTACTTAAAATCAAACCTAATAAATATTATAAAGATAATTTTATTTGTGGATTTGATTAACAAGTAGTAACACTAACACCATGTAATATTATCTTATCGATATTTATGATAATATTTTTAAATTATAATTTAATTTAAAAAAATATAAAAAAAATATTTTAAAAAAAGAGGGATGACCCGAAAAAGCTCGTAGCCCACGTACTTGTGGGCTGGGCCGACCATTTTTCTGGCCCACACAGAAAATGGGCTAGCCCTACCTGGCTCGTCAAATTTCAAAGCATGTATGAGTTAGCCTAAATGGGGGTGGGCCAACCCATTTTGACAGCTCTACTCTTTTTGAACTAACCCTAATTGAAATAGTTAAAATTAATTATTTTTAATCACAAATATAATAGCACCTCATGGTTCCAATTTTTTTCAATAATCACAAGTGAATTCATCTCCAGATTATTGCTGCTCCTTGTTTGAGTTCTTTCAAGTTCTGGTAAAAAAAAAATACCATCTATATTTCTTGAACTTTTTTCTTTGAATAATTTTTTGTTTTAGAAAAAATTTGTATAAAACTTGGATCGTATATATTTAGCAGGTTTTAGGAGAGATGAAGGTAAATTGACCTGAAAAGAATTGGGGATGTGACTAGACAAGACATGATACATGTTCAGTTTAAAAAGGACATGACCCTATATCGGAAATTTTAGAGGTCGAGGATTAGGGTAGAAGGGTAGTAGGTAGTCTGGTGTTGGAGTACTTTTACGAGAAAGATTCCAAAATTAGGGGAGAAGGGTAGTAGGTAGCCTGGTGTTGGAATACTTTTACGAGAAAGAGTCAAGGGTTAGGGTAGAAGGGTAATAGTTAGTGTGGTGTTGAAGTACTTTTACGAGAAAGAATTGAGGATTAGGGGAGAAGGACAGTAGGTAGCCTGGTGTTGCAATACTTTTACTAGAAAGAGTGGAATGGGATAGAAGGGGAGTAGGTAGCCTAGTGTTGGAGTATTTTTATGAGAAAGAGTCAAGTAATGGAATAGAAGGGGAGTAGGTAGCCTGGTGTTCAATTTTCCCTTCCTTCCAATTCCAATATTTTGGATTTTAGCTTCCCTCATTCCTTTTATTGAGCATAATGATGTGAATCGGGCTTGTTGTATTTAGTATATAGCGTCAAGCAGTTTCGCTTTCCCCTACCGATGATGTGTCGAGAAGTGCATTGTTGGAACTGGGTTGGAACTTAAGACCATAAGGTTAGGGGCCTTGAAAAAGGGAATTACCTCCTATCTTCCCCTTGTTGAAGAAGAAACACTCATCTGCATGTTTAAAGGCTTAATCCTGTTCCGGTTCCCAAGACTTATACCTTTCTTCTGCAATGATTCCATTCTGGGATTCCGCGCTTCGAAAAGTCTTTTTTGATGCTTCTGTAATAGCCTATGTGTCCCAAGGAGTATTTTTACGAGAAAGAGCTGAGGATTTGGGGAGAAGGGCAGTAGATAGGTTAGTGTTGGAATATTTTTACGAGAAAGAGTCGAGGATTAGAGGAGAAAGGCAATAGGTAGCCTAGTGTTGGAGTACTTTTGCGTGAAAGAGTCAAAGGATTAGGGCAGAAGGGTAGTAGGTAGCTTGGTGTTGGAAACGTTTTCGAGAAAGAGGCAAGGAGCTGGTCTCCTCTTCTCATTATTTAGACGTAGACTTGCCTAGTTTTCCATAGTATCATATGCTTCAAATTTACTACTACATGATACTTCATCTTCATTGCTCATAATATATCTTGCTATTTTGTTGCCATTATTTTCTTATCTATCCTGCTTTGGTTACTCTTCTTTGAGTCGACGATCGAAAAAAACCTCTCTACCTCATACAGGTAAGGGTAAGGTCTGTGTATATCTTACTCTTCCTAGACCCCACTTGTGCGATTAGACCGGGTATATTGTTGTTGTTGTGGATCTCTTACATTAGTATTGGTTTAGAATTTCAGGGTACAACGACATTTTTGAACAATGAAAAGCCAGAAAGACAGGGTGAAACTCAATGTTGGTGGAAAAAAGTTTGAAACTACAGCCACAACCTTAGCATGTGCTGGAAGGAATTCATTCTTCGGAAGCATGTTTGATGAGGATTGGAACCCGCGTTCTGATGGGGAGATCACTGAACGGTTCATTGATAGAGACCCTGATTATTTCACCGTACTTCTAAACCTACTCAGAACCGGGGAGCTTTATATTCCTTCAAAGATCGATAAAAAGCTTCTATACAAAGAGGCTCTGTATTACGGCATTCAAGATCATGTCAGGTCAGCTAAATGGGGTCCGTTTGATGGCAATAGGCTCCGGTTGGCTGAGTCACTAACGGGCATAACAGCAGGGGAGGCTGCTATGATTCGGGCTAGCCAGAATAGCTGGTGCTGTGTGGTACGTGGTAATATGGTTAAAACATACGATTGGATGCTAGAAGAGCAACCTTCAATAACCACTCGTGATTATAGTAGGGTCAACGATATTTGTTGGGTTAATTCAGATAACATTGCGGTTAGTAGTTCTGACAAGTACCTAGCTAGTGGAGGCATTGGGTTGTTCAGTGCATCTACAGGGGAATTGAGGTATAATTTTCAAGTTAAAGATGGAGATCAATTGAAGGATTACACAGCAGGTGCACTCGGTGTTAGCTCGGATTACAAATTGTTCTCTAGTTGTTCTGAGAGCACCAACAAAAGGAATGGGATCGGTGTTTGGGACCAAGTCACAGGTAAGCAGACAGATTTCTTGCCATACTGGCCATATAAGGCTACCAAGTTTCAATGGTTACATGGTACCAATTGTTTGATGGTCGCTACTTGTCATTCGATGTCAAAATGTTCCATCAACTTGTTTGATTTTAGGGAAAACAGGGTGTTTTTGTCGTGGTCTAATGCTATGGATGAAAGAGTATATAGAGACGCGATAGTGATAGAGGAGAGTAATTCCATTTGTGTAGTAGATTCAAAAGAGACTTTGGGTTTCATGGATTTGAGGAGTATTAATAGTATAGAATGGAGAAGTACTCATACGAGGGGCTTCACGGAAAAATTATCTGGTTGGACAGGGTACAAGTTTTCTTATCCAAAACTGGCATTTCACAAGGGACAATTGTTCTCATCATTTGACGATACAATTTCAGTTTACTGTGGTTCTGATTGGGTTCGAACATCACAGCTTCAACAGAGTCATGGTGGTCCAATTTGGGATTTTTCAATCGGTGGTGATCGTCTTTTTGCTCTTCATGGGAGTGAAGATATTTTTGATGTATGGGAGACCCCTCGTCCATAGTTTATGCAATCGGGTGAACGACTATTTAGGTTATCTCTTCTTCATTAGTACTCCGATTTTCTATTTAACTTGATTTGATTATGCTATAAACTATGATTACTGAGTATTTGTATTAGTTAAACAACTCACCCCTTTAAGTTATTTTCTTTTTGTTGATGATATGAGAGTGATTGTTTAGTGAGGTTTTTATAGTGTTTAATTAGTTGATTAAGTTTGAGATAGTGATTAATTTTTTTTCAAGGTTATAGATAAGTGTGTATCCATGATTTTCAAGATTGAGTAGAATTAATTCTTTAAATTTTGGTGTGTGATATTTGACAGTTATTGACTAAAACTCTTTAACTATATAGGGCTTTACTCATGTGATTTGTTCTTGACTTAAGATATGATATACTTCACAATTATAAATCGTCACGGAAACAACCTCGCTCGTATTGAAATGCAGTATAAGATTACGTATAATAGATTCTTGTGATCTGACTCTTCTCCAAACTTTGTGTATAGCAAGAGTTTAGTGCATTTCATCTGTTTTTTTATGCCTCACAAATTAAATAAGGACTCCATAAAGTTTTTTTTTTAAAAACTTATGTGGCTGAGTTTGACTAGATAATAAGGGTCTAAAAAAGAAAAGATAAGGAGTTTGGGACTACTAGTTTAAATATGCCCTGAGAAATATGTAGTTATAGAAGTATGTCACTGAGGATAAAGCAAGAAATTTAATGTAAATTTAAATTGTTTTAAGAAGTGATGTTATTTTTGCAACATACTTAAGAAAATAGTGCGACGTAAGATGGAATGACAATGAAATATTAAATAAAAAGGTTAGTTAGAGTTACTCTCGCCCTTTAATTCCGAGGCTTGCATTGAAAGTTTATAACACTTCTTCTTCCAAGTTCGACATTCCAACACCGAACAACTATCAGACTCTATACGTCGTGCTACCACTTAGTAGAGTCTTTCTCAAACCATGAGATATGTGTGTGGAAACAACAATGATTGATGGTAGAGCGGAAATATCTTCTGATTTGATTTCGCTTGAAACAAATCCCTCACTTTGATAAGAAATATTTAAGTAAACAAATTTTGAGCTGAGATAATATTCAATTTCGAGGGTTATCTTAGTGTTTGTAAGGATAAGGAGGAGAACTAGTTTTAGTAGAATATACAACAACAATAACATATCTAGTGAAATCCCACAAAGTGGGATATGGAGAGGGTAGAGTGTATATAGGCTTTACCACTAACTCTTCGAGATAGAGAGACTGTTTTCGGAAACCTCTCGTCTCAAGCAAATCAAAGCAAAAACACGACTAATATCAAAGCGGTGCGGAGTAGATATGTAAGAAACCGTACCAACAAGAAGAAGATGCGGTCACTTAAACACAGTAAACCACAGATAAAATCAAATACCAGAAGCCAAAGACTACATGAGTACGCTAATACACCCTTCGTCGGAAAAAAATACCGTATCAATTTATCCATCACCAAGGAAAATAGAAACAGGCTCTACGCAGATCATTGGTGCAACTCCATCTCAACTAGAAAGTGCTCTGAGTCTCTTCCCATTGTTCTTACCCGAGTCTTGATTACCTACTAATCTTCTACCTTAATACATCCTTGACTCTTTCTCGTGAAAGTACTCCAACAACATATTATCCCTTGCCCTTCTACCTTAATCCTTGGCTTTTTATCATAAAAGTACTCCAACACCAAACTACCTACTAATCTTCTACCCTAATCCTTGACTCTTTCTCATAAAAGTATTCCAACACCATACTACTCATTGCGCTTCTACCTTAGTCCTTGGCTCTTTATTGTAAAAATACTCCAACACTGTACTACCTACTGCCCTTCTACCTTAATCCTTGACTCTTTCTCGTAAAAGTACTCAAACACCAGACTACCTTCTGTTGTTCTACCTTAATCCTTTTTACTCTTTCTCATAAAAGTACTCCAACACCAGACTACTTACTGCCCTTCTACCTTAATCGATTTTCTCTTTCTCGTAAAAGTACTCCAACACCAATTTACTTGTGTTTTTAAAAATGATTTATTTTAACTATTTCACTTAGGGTTTGTAAATTATGAAATAATGTATTTTAACTATTCCAATTAGGATTCATAAAAGAAAAATAAGTGGGAGAGAATTTCTTTTAATTCTAACAAGTCGGATAAATTTCTTGGTTCCGTCGTACCTATTTCTTGATTCCTCTTTCTTCTATATGTTGCTCCGCCGGTGATTGAATTTTCGTAGAATAATATCGTAACAATGTAGATCTAACTTTTCAAAAACTAAAATGGTGATGACATTCTTGTAATTTAAGGTTTTTAGGTCCAATACTATTCCAAAAGTTGGCTTATAAGTATTGGAGCTACTAATAATTATTTATTGTTTATAAGGTAACTATACTTAAATTTCTATTGATGATTATTACTATTAATAACCCGATAAAATGATAATTAATTTACTATCACATGTTAAACTACATTGATAATATCAAGAATATTTTAACCATGGGTATATTTTACATTGAAAGTTTGGGAGAGGACGGTTGAGATAAGGGTAAGGAGGGATGTGTCCATTTCCGAGAACCATTTTGGATTAATGCCATGCCGTTCAACTATTAAAGTCATTGACCTTGAAAAGGCCTACGACAAAGTTCCAAGAGAAGTCCTTTGGCGATGTTTGGAGTCTTAAGGTGTACTTGTGGATTATTTAGGGCGATAAAGGACATGTATGATGGATCTATACCCATGGTTAGAATATTCTTTATAGTATCAATGTAGTTTAACATGTTATAGTAAATTAATTATCATTTTATTGGGTTATTAATAGTAATAATCATCAATAGAAATTTAATTATACTTACCTTATAAACAATAAATAATTATTAGTAACTCAATACTTATAAGCCAACTAGGAATAGTATTAGACCTAAAAGCCTTAAATTACAGGAATGCCATCACCATTTTTGTTTTTAAAAAGCTAGGTCTACAGTGTCGCGATATTATTCTATGAAAATTCAGTCACAGGTGGAGCAACATATCGAAGCAAGAGGAAGCAAGAAATAGGTACGACGGAAGCAAGAATCCTATCCTACTTGTTAGAATTAGTAGAAATTCTCTCCCAATTATTATTCTTTTTATGAATCCTAATTGGAATAGTTATGATAAATTATTTCTTAATTTTACTAACCCTAAGTGAAATAGTTAAAATAAATCATTTTTAAAAACACATGTAGGTTGATGTTGGAGTACTTTACGAGAAAGAGTCAAAAAAGATTAAGGTATAAGGGCAGTAGGTAGTCTGGTGTTGGAGTACTTTTACGAGAAAAAGTCAAAATGATTAAGGTAGAAGGGCAGTAGGTAGTCTGGTGTTGGAGTACTTTTATGAGAAAAAGTTAAGAATTAAGGTAGAAAGGCAGTAGGTAGTCCAGTGTTGGAGTACTTTTACAATAATTAGCCAAGGACTAAGGTAGAAGGGCAAAGGGTAGTATGGTGTTTGAGTACTTTTATGAGAAAGAGTCAAGGATTAGAGTGGAAGGGCAATAGGTAGTTTTGTGTTGGGAGTATTTTTACAAGGAAGAGTCAAAAGGATTAAGGTAGAAGGGCAGTGGGTAGTCTGGTGTTTGAGTACTTTTATGAGAAATAGTCAAAAGGATTATGGTAGAAGGACAGTAGGTAGTCTGGTGTTGGAGTAATTTTACGAGAAATAGTCAAAAGGACTAAGATAGAAGGGCAATAAGTAGTTTGGTGTTGGAGTACTTTTACCAGTAAGAGTCAAGCATTAACTTAGAAGGGTAGTAGGTAGCTTGATGTTGGAGTACTTTTACGTGAAAGAGGCAAGGTGTTGGTCTCTTCTTCTCATTTTCTCCTTATTTAGACGTACACTTGCCCTTCTTTCAAATAGCGTCTTATCCTTTTATTTTATTACTACCAATCATTTCATTTGCTTTGTTTATCTTGCTATTTTGCTGCCGTTATTTTCTTGATTATCTTACTTTGGTTGTCTTATTTGAGTCTGGGTTTATCAGAAACAACCTATGTACCCCACAAAGGTAAAGGTAAGGTCTCCGTATATCTTAACACTCTCCAGACCCCTCTTGTGCGATTAGACTGTGTAAGTTGTTGCATCTCTTACATTAGTAATAGTTTGAATTTCAGGGTACGACAACACTTTTGAAGAATGGAAAGCCAGTAAGACAGAGTGAAACTCAATGTTGGTGGAAAAAAGTTTGAAACTACGGCCACAACTTTAGCGAGTGCTGGAAGGAATTCATTCTTTGGACCCATGTTTGATGAGAATTGGAACCTTCATTCTGATGGGTCGATCACTGAACATTTCATCGATAGAAATCCCAATTACTTTGGTGTCCTTTTGGACTTACTCAGAACAGGGGAGCTTTATATTCCTCCGAAGATCGATAAAAAGCACCTATACAGAGAGGCTCTGTATTATGGCATTGAAGAGCATTTAAGGTTAGCTAAATGGGGTCCGTTTGATGGCAATAGGCTCCGGTTGGCCGAGTCTATAACGGCCCCAACAGTAGGGAAGGCTGATAAAATTCGGGCTAGTCCGAATAGCTGGTGCTGTGTGGTACGTGATAATATGGTCAACGTGTACAATTGGATGCTAGAAGAGCAACCTACAATAACCACTTGTGATTATCGTAGGGTCAACGATGTTTGTTGGGTTGATTCTGATAACATTGCGGTTAGTAGTTCTGACAAGTACCTAGCTAGTGGAGGCATTGGGTTGTTCAGTGCATCTACAGGGGAATTGAAGTATAATTTTGAAGTTAAAGATGAAGATCAATTGAAGGATTACACAGCAGATGCACTCGGTGTTAGCTCGGATTACAAGTTGTTTTCCAGTTGTACTGAGTGCACCAACAAAAAGAACGGGATCATTTCTTGCCATACTGGCCAGATAGTAAGGCTACCAAGTTTCAGTGGTTACATAGTACCAATTGTTTGATGGTTGCTTCTTGTCATTTGAGGTCAAAATGTTCCATCAACTTGTTTGATTTTAGGGAAAGCACGGTGGCTTTGTCGTGGTCTGATGCTACGTATCAAAGAATGTATAGAGACGCGATAGCGATAGAGGAGAGAAATTCCATTTGTATAGTAGATTCAAATGAGAATTTGGGTTTCATGGATTTGAGGAGTACTACAAGTAGTATAGAATGGAGAAGTTCTACGAGGGACAACACATTTAATCGTTATCCGAAACTGGCATTTCAAGAGGGACAATTGTTCTCATTATTTTGCGATACAATTTCAGTTTATTGTGGTTCTAATTGGGTTCCAACATCACAGCTTCAATAGAGTCGTGGTGGTTGGATTAGGGATTTTTCAATTGATGGTGATCGTCTTTTTGCTCTTCATTGGAACAAAGATATTTTTGATGTATGGGAGACCCCTCGTCCATAGTATATGCATATGAAATTGGGTGAATGACTATTTAAGTTATCTCTTCTTCATTAGTACTTAGATTTTCTATGTAACTTGATTTGATTATGCAACAAAACTATGACTGATTGTGAATTATTGATAAGTTGTATGAGTTTAACAACTCATCCCTAAAGTTATTTTCTTTTTGTTGATGATATAAGAGTGATTGTTTCATGAGGTTTAATTAGTGGATATAGTGATAAACACAAGATTCAAGGCTATAGATACGTGTGTATCCATGATTATCAACTATAAGGCCTTACTTATGCGATTTGTTCTTGACTTATTAAGATATGATACACTTCACAAATTACAAATCCGAGTGGAAACAACCTCACATAGAAATGAAGTTTAAGATTGCATGACCCGCAGAAATCTATAGTTATAAAAGTATTTAACTAAGGATAAAGCAAGAGATTAAATTTAAATTTAAATTGTTTGAAAAAGTGATGTTATTTTTTGAAACATACTTAAGAAAATAGTGCGACATAAGATGGAATAATAGATAAATATTAAATAAAAAGGACAGTTAGAGGTACTCTCGCCGTTTTAATTATTTGGGGCTTCAATATAAAGCTTATAACACTTCTTCTTCTGAATTCGGCGGACAATTGTCAGACTCTTCGTGCTACCACTTAGTAAAGTCTTTCTCAAACCACAGGATATGGGTGTGGACAAAGCAATGATTAATGGAATAGCAGAAATAACTTTTAATTTGATTTCGCTTGAAATGAATCCCGCGTTTTGATAAGAAATATTTGAGTAAACAACTTTTGAGCTGAGATAATATTCAATATTGAGGGTTATCTTTGCGTTTGTTAGGATAAGTAGGAGAACTAGACAACTAGTAGGGATATTTTTACTGGAGTATACAACAACAATAACATATCCAGTAAAATCCCACAAAGTGGGATCTGAAAAAGGTAGAATGTATGTAGGCCTTAACTAACTCTTTGAGGAGAGACTGTTACCCAAAAACCCTTAGCTCAAGCAAATCAAAGGAAAAAGATGAAAGCTAATATCAAAGAAGTTCAGAGCGGATATGCAAGGAACGTAGCAACAACAACAAAGTGTGGTCAACTAACACAATAAACCACATACAAATCAGATACAAAAAGTTGAAAACTACATGAGTACGCTAATACTACGACCAATATAGAGCTTTATACACCCACCTAGCCAAAGACACGAATAGGCTAGTAATTATAAGACACCTCTCAACTCTCAACTACCTATTAATCTTTTACCCTTATCCATGAGCTTCATACCCTCCTATCTAATTAAGGTCATGTCCTCAATAATCTGAAAGTGAGCCATATCCTTCCTAATCACATCTCCCCAATACTTCTTCGGCCTACCTCTGCCTCTCCTTAACCCTTCTATATCCAGCCTTTCAGACCTTTTTATCAGGCCATCCACACCTCTTTTCTTCACGTGTCCAAACCATCTCAATCTCTCTTTCTCAACTTGTCCACCACAAATGACACTCACTTCGTCCTAGATATCCTCATTCCTAATCCTTATCGCTCTTAGTATACCTGCACATTCACCTCAACATCTTCATTTCCGCCACTTACTTCTTCTGAACCTAGAATTCTTGTTTAGTCAACACTCCGCTCTATACAAAAAAATTTGTCAAACCACCATTGTATAGAACTTACCTTAAAGTTTTGGTGGTACAATCTTGTCACACAAGAGGCTGGATGCAAGCCTCCACTTCAACCATGCACCACGAATTCGTTGTGCGATATCATCATCGATCTCCTTATTTCCTTGAATCAGAAACCTCAAATACTTAAATCTATCTCTCTTGGGGATAACTTGAGTATCGAGTCTGACTTCCATGCTTTACTTATATGTCACATCACTTAATTTACACTCCAAATACTTTGTATTGGTCTTGCTCAACCTGAACCCTTTAGTCTTAAGATTTTATCTCCATACCTCCGACACAAGACTCATCATCAAAATAATGTCATTTGAAAATAACAAACACCTACGGATCTCGCCTTGAATATGAAACATCAATTTATCCATCACCAAGGCAAATAGAAACAGGCTCAACGCAAATTCCTGGTGCAACTTCATCTTAATTAGAAAATGCTCCTAGTCTCTCCCCATTATCTGAGTCTTGACGCTATCATACATGTCCTTTATCACCCTAATATAAGCCACAAGTACACCTTTAGACATCAAACACCGCCAAAGGACTTCTCTCGGAACTTTGTCGTAGACCTTTTCAAGGTCAATGACTTTAATAGTTGAGCGTGCTGACATTAATCCAAAATGGTTCTCGGAAATGGACATATCCCTCCTCACCCTTATCTCCATCATCCTCTCCCAAACTTTCAATGCAAAATATACCCATGGTTAAAATATTCTTTATAGTATCAATGTAGTTTAACATATGATAGTAAATTAATTATGATTTTATCGGGTTATTAATAATAATTATCATTAATAGAAATTTAAGTATAGTTACCTTATAAACAATAAATAATTATTAGTAGCTCCAATACTTATAAGCAAAGTTGAAACAGTATTGGACCTAAAAGCCTTAAACTACAGGAATGCCATCACCATTTTTGTTTTTAAAAAGTTAGGTCTACGTTGTCGCAAAATTATTCTATGAAAATTCAGTCACAGGAGGAGCAACATATCGAAGCAAGAGGAAGCAAGAAATAGGTACGATGGAAGCAAGAATCCTATCCTACTTGTTAGAATTAATAGAAATTCTCTTCCAATTATTTTTCTTTTTATGAATCCCAATTGGAATAGTTATAATAAATTATTTTCTTAATTTTACTAACCCTAAGTGAAATAGTTCAAATAAATCATTTTTTAAAAACACAGGTAGTCTAGTGTTGGAGTACTATTACGAGAAAGTCAAAATGATTAATGTAGAAGGGCAGTAGGTAATCTGTTGTTGGAGTACTTTTACGAGAAATTGTCAAGGATTAAGGTAGAATGACAGTAGGTAGTCTGATGTTAGAGTACTTTTACGAGAAAGAGTCAAGGATTAAGGTAAAAAGACAGTAGGTAGCCTAGTGTTGGAGTACTTTTACGATACAGAGCCAATGACTAAGGTAGAAGGGCAAATGGTAGTATGTGTTGGAGTACTTTTACAAGAAAAAAGTCAAGGATTAGAGTGGAATGGCAATATGTAGTTTGGTGTTGGAGTCCTTTTACGAGAAAGAGTCAAAAGGATTACGGTGGAAGGGCAATAGGTAGTGTTGTGTTGGAGTACTTTTACGAGAAAGAGTTTAGGATTAAGGTAGAAGGGCAATAGGTAGTCTGTTGTTGGAAGAAAGAGTTGAAAGGATTAAGGTCAGTTTATAGTCTTGTGTTGGAGTATTTTTACGAGAAAGAGTCAAGGATTAAGGTAGAAGCTAAGGTCAATAGGTAGTCTGGTGTTGGAGTACTTTTACGATAAAGAGCAAAAAATAAAGGTAGAAGGGCAAAAGGTAGTATGATGTTGGAGTACTTTTATGAGAAAAAGTCAAAGATTAGAGTGGAAGGGAAATAGGTAGTCTGGTGTTGGAGTAATTTTACGAGCAAGAGTTGATTAAGGTAGAAGGACAGTAGGTAGTCTGGTGTTGGAGAACTTTTACGAGAAAGAGTCAAGGATTATGGTAGAAGAGTAGTAGGTAGTCTGGTGTTGAAGTACTTTTACGAGAAGAGTCAAAAGGATTAAGGTAGAAGGACAGTAGTTAGTCTCGTGTTGGAGTACTTTTATGAGAAATACTCAAGCATTAACGTAGAAGGGTAGTAGGTAGCTTGATGTTGGAGTACTTTTACGTGAAAGAGGCAAGGTGTTGGTCTCTTCTTCTCATTCTCTTTATTTAGACGTGGACTTACCCTTCTTTTAAATAGTGTCTTATCCTTTTATTTTATTACTACCTGTCATTTCATTTGCTTTGTTTATCTTGCTATTTTGCTGCCGTTATTTTCTTGATTATCTTACTTTGGTTACTCTTATTTGAGTCTGGGTGTATCAGAAACAACCTATGTACCCCACAAAGGTAAAGGTAAGGTCGCTATATCTTACTTTGCATCTCTTACATTAGTAATAGTTTGAATTTCAGGGTACAGCGACACTTTTGAAGAATGGAAAGCCAGAAAGACAGAGTGAAACTCAATGTTGGTGGAAAAAAGTTTGAAACTACGGCCACAACCTTAGCGGGTGCGGGAAGGAATTCATACTTTGGAGCCATGTTTGATGAGAATTGGAACCTGCATTCTGATGGGTCGATCACTGAACTTTTTATCGATAGAAATCCCGATTACTTTGGTGTCCTTTTGGACTTACTCAGAACAGGGGAGCTTTATATTCCTCCAAAGATTGATAAAAAGCACCTATACAGAGAGGCTCTGTATTATGGCATTGAAGATCATTTAAGGTTAGCTAAATGGGGTCCGTTTGATGGCAATAGGCTCCAGTTGGCCGAGTGTACAAAGGGCCCAACAGTAGGAAAGGCAGATAAGATTCGGGCTAGTCCGAATAGCTGGTGCTGTGTGGTATGTGATAATATCGTCAACGTGTACAATTGGATGTTAGAAGAGCAACCTACAATAACCACTTGTGATTATCGTAGGGTCAACGATGTTTGTTGGGTTAATTCAGATAACATTGCGGTTAGTAGTTCTGACACTACCTAGCTAGTGGAGGCATTGGGTTGTTCAGTGCATCTACAGGGGAATTGAAGTATAATTTCCAAGTTAAAGATGAAGATCAATTGAAGGATTACACAGCAGATGCACTCGGTGTTAGCTCGGATTACAAGTTGTTTTCCAGTTGTACTGAGCGCACCAACAAAAAGAATGGGATCGGTGTTTGGGACCAAGTCACAGGTAAGCAGACAGATTTCTTGCCATACTGGCCAGATAGTAAGGCTACCAAATTTCAGTGGTTACATGGTACCAATTGTTTGATGGTTTCTTCTTATCATTTGAGGTCAAAATGTTCCATCAACTTGTTTGATTTTAGGGAAAACACGGTGGCTTTGTCGTGGTCTGATGCTACGTATCAAAGAATGTATAGAGACGCGATAGCGATAGAGGAGAGAAATTCCATTTGTGTAGTAGATTCCAATGAGAATTTGGGTTCATGGATTTGAGGAGTACTACAAGTAGTATAGAATGGAGAAGTTCTACGAGGGACAACACATTTAATCGTTATCCGAAACTGGCATTTCAAGAGGGACAGTTGTTCTCATTATTTTGCGATACAATTTCAGTTTATTGTGGTTCTGATTGGGTTCCAACATCACAGCTTCAACAGAGTCATGGTGGTTGGATTAGGGATTTTTCAATTGGTGGTGATCGTCTTTTTGCTCTTCATTGGATCAACGATATTTTTGATGTATGGGAAACCCCTCGTCCATAATATATGCATATGCAACTGGGTGAACGACTATTTAAGTTATCTCTTCTTCATTAGTACTTCGATTTTCTATGTAATTTGATTTGATTATGCAACAAAACTATGACTGATTATGAATTATTGATAAGTTGTATGAGTTTAACAACTCATCCCTTAAGTTATTTTCTTTTTATTGATGATATAAGAGTGATTGTTTCGTGAGGTTTAATTAGTGGATATAGTGATAAACACAAGATTCAAGGTTATAGATACGTGTGTATCCATGATTTTCAACTATAAGGCCTTACTCATGTGATTTGTTCTTGACTTATTAAGATATGATATACTTCACAAATTATAAATCCGCGTGGAAACAACCTTATGTAGAAATGCAGTATAAAATTGCATGACACTCAGAAATCTATAATTATAAAAGTATGTCACTAAGGATAAAGCAAGAAATTTAATTTAAATTTAAATTGTTTTAACAAGTGACGTTATTTTTTAAACATACATAAGAAAATAGTGCGATATAAGATGGAATGATAGAGAATATTAAATATAAAGGACAATTAGAGTTACTTTCGCCCTTTTAATTTTTTGGAGCTTTCATATAAAGCTTATTACACTTCTTCTTCTGAATTTGGAGGACAATTGCCAGACTACCACTTAGTAAAGTCTTTCTTAAACCATAGGATAGGGGTGTGGACAAAGCAATGATTAATGGTATTGCAGAAATAACTTTTAATTTGATTTCGCTTGAAATGAATCCCTCGTTTTGATTAGAAATATTTGAGTAAACAACTTTTGAGCTGAGATAATACTCACTTTTGAGGGTTATCTTTGCATTTGTAAGGATAAATAGGAGAACTAGACAACTAGTAGAGGTATTTTTCTTGGAATATACAACAACAATAACATACCCAGGGAAATCCCACCAAGCGGGATCTGAAAAGGTAGAGTGCATGTAGGCCTTAACTAACTCTTTGAGGAGACAATGTTACCCATAAACCCTTAGCTCAAGCAAATCAAAGGAAAAAGATGAAAGCTAATATAGAAGAAGTTCGGAGCAGATATGCAAGGAACGTAGCAACAACAACAAAGTGTGGTCAACTAACACAATAAACCACATACAAATCAGATACAAAAAGTTGAAGACTACATGGGTAATACTATGACCGATATGGAGCTTTATACTCCCACCCAGCCAAAGACACGAATAGGCTAGTAATTATAAGACACCTCTCAACTCTCAACTACCTATTAATCTTTTACCCTTATCCATGAGCTTCATACCCTCCTATCTAATTAAGGTCATGACCTCGATAATCTGAAAGTGAGCCATATCCTTCCTAATCACATCTCCCCAATACTTCTTCGGCCTACCTCTGCCTCTCCTTAACCCTTCTATATCCAACCTCTCACACCTTCTTATCGGGGCATCCATACCTCTTCTCTTCATGTGTCCAAACCATCTCAATCTCTCTTTCTCATCTTGTCCACCACAAATGACACTCACTTCGTCCTGGATATCCTCATTCCTAATCCTTATCGCTTTTAGTATACCTGCACATTCACCTCAACATGTTCATTTCCGCCACTTACATCTTCTAAACCTAGAGTTCTTGTTTGGTCAACACTCCGCTCTATACAATAAAGTTTGTCCAACCACCACTTCATAGAACTTACCTTAAAGTTTTGGTGGTACAATCTTGTCACACAAGAGGCTGGAAGCAAGCCTCCACTTCAACCATGCACCACAAATTCGATGTGTGATATCATCATCAATCTCCCTATTTCCTTGAATCAGAGACCTCAAATACTTAAATCTATCTCTCTTGGGGATAACTTGAGTATCGAGTCTGACTTCCATGCTTTACTTATATGTCACATCACTTGAAATAGTATTGGACCTAAAAGCCTTAAACTACAGGAATGCCATCACCATTTTTGTTTTTAAAAAGTTAGGTCTACGTTGTCGCAAAATTATTCTATGAAAATTCAGTCACAGGCGGAGCAACACATCGAATCAAGAGGAAGCAAGAAATAGGTACGACGGAAGCAAGAATCCTATCCTACTTGTTAGAATTAATTGAAATTCTCTCCCAATTATTTTTCTTTTTATGAATCCCAATTGGAATAGTTATAATAAATTATTTCTTAATTTTACTAACCCTAAGTGAAATAGTTAAAATAAATCATTTTTAAAAACACAGGTAGTCTAGTGTTGGAGTACTGTTACGAGAAAGTCAAAATGATTAAGGTAGAAGCGCAGTAGGTAGTCTGGTGTTGGAGTACTTTTATGACAAAGGATTAAGGTAGAAGAGCAGTAGGTAGTCTAAGGAGTACTTTTACTAGAAAGAGTCAAGGATTAAGGTAGAAGGATTGTAGGTAGTCTGGTGTTGGAGTACTTTCATGAGAAAAAGTTAAGGATTAAGGTACGAATACAGTAGATAGTCAGTGTTGGAGTACTTTTACTATAAAAATCCAAGGACTAAGGTAGAAGGGCAAAGGGTAGTCCTGTGTTTGATTACTTTTATGAGAAAGAGTCAAGGATTAGAGTGGAAGGGCAATAGGTAGTTTTGTGTTGGAGTACTTTTACGAGAAAGAGTCAAAAGGATTAAGGTACAATGGCAGTAGGTAGTCTGGTGTTGGCGTACTTTTACAAGAAATAGTCAAAAGGATTATGGTAGAAGGGTAGTAGGTAGTTTGGTGTTGGAGCACTTTTACGAGAAAGAGTCGAGGATTAAGGTAGAAGGGAAATAGGTAGTTTGGTGTTGGAGCACTTTTACGAGAAAGAGTCGAGGATTAAGGTAGAAGGGAAATAGGTAGTTTGGTGTTGGAGCACTTTTACGAGAAAGAGTCGAGGATTAAGGTAGAAGGGAAATAGGTAGTTTGGTGTTGGAGCACTTTTACGAGAAAGAGTCGAGGATTAAGGTAGAAGGGAAATAGGTAGTTTGGTGTTGGAGCACTTTTACGAGAAAGAGTCGAGGATTAAGGTAGAAGGGAAATAGGTAGTTTGGTGTTGGAGCACTTTTACGAGAAAGAGTCGAGGATTAAGGTAGAAGGGAAATAGGTAGTTTGGTGTTGGAGCACTTTTACGAGAAAGAGTCGAGGATTAAGGTAGAAGGGAAATAGGTAGTTTGGTGTTGGAGCACTTTTACGAGAAAGAGTCGAGGATTAAGGTAGAAGGGAAATAGGTAGTTTGGTGTTGGAGCACTTTTACGAGAAAG
>JAJOOR010021894.1:0-13851 GCA_036250505.1 Solanum acaule | reverse complement strand
ATAAACTCATTTCATACCAAATTTTATTTGAGAGATTTGTTCTCATAATCAATGGTCTAGCTATAATTGGAGGCAAACAATTTCTGCTAAACCAACCGGTATTATCAACATAATTTTATAGTTTGGAACTGTGCTCTTAATTTAACAATTTGAGCAAATAACCTTACAAAAACCAATTTGTAAGTTGATACAAATGCACATGTGACCATACCATAGATGCATCTATTAAATCATAATAGTAAGCGGTCCACATGGCAGGTGAACGGGCCCATATTCACCTTTTTATATGTTTCAAATAATTTCAGGGGATACAATCCCAACTTTAGCTAGTACAATGATCATTTTATCATGAGAACAAGCAACACAAGAGAATTCTTGAAGAATCTTTTATTTCTTCAAACATATAGTCACATGAATTCTCAATTTCTTTTGCATCACATTTGAATCGGAATGGCCAACCGATTATGCCAGCTTATATTTATTCTAGTAAACTTCTAGTTTAGTTTTGCATGTGATTCCATCATCATGCCCATATTTGTATACAACAAACAACGGGGAAAAATGGGTAATATTATACATAAATATTTATAAACCACTTTGGTTGTAGTAATTTGAAGATATTAAATCTTTCCATAATTTATAGTCTCAACATAATATTTTTTTTCTTTTCAATTCTTCCGAAACTTAAAGTTTCTTTTGAGACTTACTACAACCCCAATATTATGAACAATTTCATTCCTCCAGCTAGTAACAAATTAGCCCTTTCGGAACTCTCAATTAATTTTGTGTATTACCACAAATTTCACAACGCCATTCTTATGGTGACCATCTCCTTCAAGGAGAAAATTATTATTATTGTCATGGTTAAAATTATCACATGTGAGACTTATTTCTTGACAACCAATGACAACTTTGTGTTACCATACAATAATATTTATTTTGGTCATGGCCACAACCTTTATAAGAAAGAATTATTATTTTTCTTTTGTTAGCAATAGTTCATGATAGAACATACCACAATATTTGTGATTTACTCAAAGTATATGGCCAAATAATCATTTATGTCAAAATATTTCTTTTCAATCTCTCAAACCTCCCATAGAGGTGAGATGTGAAATTTATCCAACAATACATGAACATGTTCTTATCCATACAAACACAAGTCACATTTTCTTCAAGAAATGGACCATAACCATTTGTACATGCTCCATAAGTTTTTATTAGAAACTCATTGTCATACTTTGGCATTATCAAATTTATGTGACTCACCTCAATATCACTTTAAGACGTCAAATGTACCAAATATACTACCACTTTGTATTCCTTTATTTTGATGGAGGATTTACAAAACTTTTCAAATTTGGGTTGCACCAACAACAATGTGTCCAATAACTCCTCATACCACTTTGATGGATAAAAATTACCTTCACATTTGAAGGAGCATCTTAAGAAACAATGTGTCCAATAACCTTTCATACCACTTCAATGGACAAAATTGCCTTCACATTTGAAGGACCATTTTAAGAACCCATAATGTTCTTCCTTTTAATTACCACAATGATGATCATTAACATTTTACCACACCCATATTCATACATTCAACCACTTGTCATTTTTCAGACATATTATGCACTGCTACCACATTCACATAAGAGAATGGAGCAAATTAATTGCGCAAATTTCTTGACTTTCAGTCAAAAGTATACAACTTTATGTTAGTCATTATCATATCATCTTTATGCATTAGGACTTGAACCCAATGTCTTACCCATATAAAAATGTCTTTGGTGATAAATCAATGAGACTTAAACCCAACTTCTTATTATCATGGTGCACCGAGACTTTAACTTTGTGTCTTACCCACTTGGTGCGGTGAAACTTGAATTCACCGTCTTACCCTCAATCAATGTCTTGATAAACCAAATACGTTACCAAAAAAATAATTATCGAAAACCATAAATATAATCTGAATTTGACTTAAAGTACAAGAAAACTGAACAAAATCAATTAATTAGAACAACATGTTGAAATCATATGAAAGTCCCAAATTAAAATAAATTAAAACATTTTAATAGTCCCTCTCCACATTGTTATGAAGATTATCATAATTTACTAACCATTTTAAAATAACCACAAAACAAACTTTGTTAGTACAAATAATATATAGGATATGAAGTATACCGTGCAACCGAAAAGTTACTAGAATAATTCATAAAAATCAAGAAATACCTACCATTGATTCTTGACGGAGAATGAGCAACTCGTGCTGATAACGTGTTATAAAACTTAAGAACAAAAGAATAATATAAAGATGAAGACAAGAAGAATATAAAACAAGAGGAACAATATGAGATAACTTTCTTTCTTTCAAGTGTACACTAAATCTTCAAGTGTATACAATATGAACCCTTGTGCCTCTATTTATAGTGTAACATAAAGGCATACAAAAGGTTAGTCATAAACATGACATTAACATGAATATAATGGGGAGGTTATGGAAGTGAAAGGTTACAAGAATAATGGTTATAAAGGTGGAGGTTATGGTTATCTTCATAATGGAGGAAAGTAATGGAGTAACTTCTTGATGTAGTGGACATCCATAATATATTATTTTATAACAATTTTCAGAATATTATATTTATTTAAATGAAATTATAGACGACTAAAATGATATATATTTTTACTTAAATTGTATTCATATTAGTATATATGCTGTAATTTTTATATTTTAATTATATTTTTCAGCAATATTATATTTATTTAAGCATATATTGTATCCATGTGCATTCAAATCAATCATTTTGTATGCTATGTTCAAGTTCAGTTATCAACTGTATTTGTATTCAAAATAAATGTATTTTGTATGTTGTATATCAATTATTTGTACTCATGTAATTTTATTTTTAGCTTTTGATTAAACAAAAAAAATGTATTCTAAACTGATTTTGTATTTTAAAAGTTGTATTTCAAAAATAATTGTATTCAAAAAGTTGTTTCCTAACTGTTGATTAAATTAATTATTTACTTTTATTTGTAATTTTTTATTTAAGAAAAAGTTGTATTCTAACTTGATTTGCATTTCAAAAGTTGTATTTCAAAAATTGTATTCTAAAAGTTGTTGTTTATAATTGTTGAACAAATTTGTATTCCAATCAAATTTATACTCCAATCAGTCAAAATATAAAATTATAATAATTCAATATAGAATAGGGATCACATCATCAAAATCATATTCAAAATAAATTTGTATTCCAATAATCCAATACATAATATCATCAAATTTGTATTCCGATTATTCAATACACAATATCACAATAAATTTGTATTTGAATAAAATTTCAAAAATCTACTCTCATGTTGCATCCCCACTAATTTTGATGATTTCTTTGAGATAATACCACATCGATTATATCTTGAAAAACAAATGTGATTTTTCGATTGTATATTTCAATTAGCTTCTTTGACCAATCCTCGATTTTGTGTTTTGTAGGAACACCGATGATGAATTGCTTCAATTTTGTATTTCAAAATTGCTTCCCAGATCTATCAACAATTTTGAATGTTCCAATAAAAACGATGATGAACATATGCAATTTTGAATTTTAACGATGATGCACATAAGTTTGAGCGTTATGCAATTTTGTATTTTTTAGGAAAGAAGGATGATGAACTTTTTTTTTACAACAGATTCATGACTCTTGACAAATAAAAATAAAAATTCTTACAGGAGATTTGTCCATAAACGATGATCAATTGACTTGACTTCTACGAAGAATGAGGATTCTCAATGGAGAATCGAAAATCGATAACGGAGTTTAAATAACAATCGATTAATTCAAAATTTTGTTATCCAACGAAAAGTGGGGCAAATCAACGAAAACTTAAATTCACTGGAGTTATTCGAAAATGGATATTGGAAATATGCAGAACAATGGTGAAAGGCGTTTGAAAGAACAAGAGAGATGACACTTCGTATTTTTCCAATTGTACCTGATTAGAGATTTGAGCGATTTTTACTTTTTTTGAAATATTTTCTCCCATGATTTTCTCCATTATGTTGTTAAAGACTTGTATTCTTTCAAATTAAATAAATACAAAAGTCAGCCTTAGCAAATCAAAATATTGACATTTTAAATAAATATTGAAAGTGTTGACAAGGGATCCTATTAAATGTCAATATTTTGATTTGCTAAGGCTGACTTTTGTATTTATTTAATTTGAAAGAATACAAATCTTTAACAACATAATGGAGAAAATCATGGGAGAAAATATTTCAAAAAAAGTAAAAATCGTAGCAAAAATATTGTTGTTTTAAAAAATTTCCCCTTCTATATTCCCAAACCCAAAAAAAAAATTAGAAAATTTTGTAAATAGCGCTATAACGTTCATGTTTGCAAAAACAATAAGATTTTATTGTAGCATTTTGATTTTAAAACGTAGCAGGTATATGTATTCATGTATGCGTCTGAAAATTGTGTGAACATAATAGTATTTGATTGTCATTGTGCGTTATATATGTGTGTAGTCGACTGAATATATGTGTGGCAAACTGTGTGTATAAGCAATAACGTCTATGGTTTTTAGATACACATGCATATATCAATGTATATTATATACATATGCTAGAAAATAATTATGCTAGAAAATAATATAATCTAACTATGTTATATAATTATTATTTTTAAATACTACTATAAAAATAATATGTAGGCCGAAATTGCTAATTTGGAAAATTTCCAAAAAAGAATATGCAAAACTTTAAGCCGGTCTATATTTCCATAATTAAATGGTCCGGAATGATGTCTTACTGTTAACGGCCTAAGAGTAGGACTGGCACCTAATAGATACATGTTAGCAACTTCTATGGGTCAAGTTCATAAATGGTCCGGTTTGAACTTTTTTTTTAAAAAAAAACGTTTTTGAGCAGATATTTAAGATAGTGAATTTGCTCCATTGATCAAAAGTAAAGTTAGAATTTAAGTATGACATTTTAAGATAGTATTCATGTTCAATTAATCGACCAGCATTATAGGGAAATATTAAAACTTAGGTATGCTGCCTATTAGGCATATGTTCTAAGTTTCGTCCATAAAACAAAGCTCAGATATTTCAAGATAATGAACTAGTTCAATTGATTATAAATTCTGCCTTATAGAGTAATGTTAAAACATAAATTCTTTCAAATGAATTTTTTCAAGTTAAAATCATTTTAAAACAAATTTACTAGAAAGGATAAAATTTAAAATCGTATAATATGCTGCAATTTACTGCCAAACAGAAATTAGTAAGGCCCAAAAGAGAGGTGCATGTGCATAATTTTAGAAGTCTTATGTTATAGTCGAAGATAATTCAAGTAGGGTAGCCAACTTATATAAGTAGGGTGGTCTCATGTTAAAGTCATATATAGTGAACATAAGTAGGGTGGTTAATGGTTTCGTTCGATCGATTTTTTTAATTTGTATGATTAAAATTAGACTTTTCAATATAATTTCAATCATCTTTGATTTTTTTTCGATATCACTATCATTTGGTTAACTTTTAATTTATTTCTTAAAACATCATAGGTTCAATCTTTTGGGTCAATTTAAAGAATGGATCATGAATTTTATGACTCAACCCACCCAAATATCGAACTGACATGTGTAAGATCGTTGAAGCACATTTGTTGAAAACAACTGATTTCTCTGTGGGAAACAATTTGAGTGCATTTTTATTTTATTTTTATTGTTGTCGCCGGCTCAATTCGTAATAAATTGTATTGAATTCAATTAAATGTTGATGAAAAAAAAAACAATAACTCTGTAGCTCTATTTGAAACTTAGAACATATGCCTAATAGGCAGCATAGAAGAATTTGCACCTATTTGAAAATTGTATTTTCGATAATGAAACAAGATGAGATATAATTTGATCATTATGAGCAATTTCAAAACCTTTATAGATAAATTCAATTATCAATTCGGGGCGGATAGATGGAGTATGGGACTTATGAAACAATATTATTCTAAAATAGGGATTAGGGACAATCTCAAAAGGAACAAATTTTGTTCTCTTTTGTTGGGTGAAAAGCAAGTAATGGGGTACAATTACGTTGATAATTCAACTTATTAGGAATAAATGTAGGCCTATTGTTTTTATTTTTATGTGAAAAATCTTTAAATTTTTATTTGCTTAACTTTCAATTCACTTCTAAACATCAAATAAAATGTGAACCACGTGTCCTCCAAAATCATTCTTCTTGTTTCGAGAGAGAGAGAGGCGGTGCGTAATACGAGTGTAATAAGAGCATCCGTCGACAAAAGGATCACCCTAAGATGATCATCTTGTGGCTATTGAGAACGAATGATCGAGACTAGTCTAATAAGTTACTAGCCTAGTGCTACTCCTCCATAGAAGACTTGCTAGAATAGCTACCACCCTTTCTCTTGACTTTCCTTTGCCAAAAAAATCCCACGTATGAAGCTCAATTCATAATTGGTGAATTCGTAGGTTCAATTTCTACTGGAGGCACACCAATGAGACCCTCCAATAAGTCTATTGGAATTGGCTCTGTATCAATGGTACCTAAAAAAAATTGTTCTTTAGAAACCAAATTTTAGCACCTTTTTTTCGTTATTAAGCATCTCTATACATGCAAAGCTTGAAAAAGAAATATATTCAGAATCTGAAACTTGAAAATCATGATCGATTCGCATGTCATTTCTTGGTAATAAAAAAGTTGTTTATCGATGGATATCATAACCCCGACATCACAGCCCAAATAGGTGATTGTAATTTGATGATGGCTTTTCATAAAATAAAAAAGTGATTTGAAAGGTATTGTATCATTTTAAAACTTTGAATTATATAACTTAAATCTTCATATTTATTAATAAGATTTTTGACAACAAAATTCAACATATTGTATTACAACAAATAACTAACATATCTTAATATAAATAAATCTTAGGAAATTATAAACTATAAGCATAAAAATAAAATATATGTTTTAATTTAGTGACAGAATATGTTATTGACAATATTTTAAAGTTGCATTGTTTGGTATTTCTTGTAAAATTATTTAGATTAATTTATGCACTACCGCATATTCCGTGTTAATTTTATTTTTTATAATTATAGTTTATTATAATAGTACTAAATTCATTTATGATAGTATGCTAAGAAGAGAGTGTGAATGATATACCAAACTTATGCAAAATTATGATTTCAATGACAATTCTACTTATTTGATTATAATATGGTCAATGAAACAAGTGCAAAGAGTATGAATTAAAACGTGAATGTGAGGTTACTTATCTTTCTCACTCATGAATATCATTTCGTCTCATTGCGTGACAATTCGAAAGCACATCGTTACTCTTTCCGCAAAGAGAAACTCAAAGTTGGCTCAGAATTATGACATGACTTACTCAATAATCATGTCATGGAAACGCGGAGCAGGGTTTTCTATTAGATAAGAGTTGAATCAACAAGTATAGCTATATTTTTTTTGCACGTCAAAGTTGTAATAAAATGAACAAGGCAATTAAGTTACAAAAGTTTCATTAATTCCTTTCCTTTTCATTTCTCTAATATAAAATTTTCACTAACTAAACATTGAATTGCAAGAGAAATTGGTGGGAGTTTGGAAGATAAATATAGTTTCTCGATAACTTTTTTTTTTTGGGATGCGTGGACACTTTTTTGTCTTCTTTTTGTGTTTGCTTCATTCATTTCCATTTTGTTTAGTCATTCACTTTTAATTGTAACACAAGTATCTTGATTGAATCGAAGGATTAGTTATAATTTATAAATTCCAAATAACAAACATGATATCTAGCTACTAGAAGTAACACAATTCCCCACTGCACGTGCTGTTTTTTCAGAATAACAACGTCATTTAGATAGTTGTGATAGTTTCTTGTTGATGAATGACGACGAGTTAAAAAAATAAACTAGCATACTAACTAGTAATACATGATTCAATATCGATATAAATTGACAATATTATATTTTTTTCAGGTTTTTTCTCTGTCTTTTTTAATGTAGTATCTGAGGTGATGAGACTTCCGTGGTTGGGATGGTTGTTTTTGCTTTGGGTTTGTTATGCTTGAGTGGGTTGAACTGAAATTAAAGAGATTAAAATGGCTGAATAAAAAAAGTATAACTTACATAAATCACATAGTGTAAGACCTAAATTACATCTTATCCCTACTCTTTCCTATTTTACAAAAATCCCTTAAAATATCAGTCATCCCGATACATAAGTTTCATCCGGAGACATTAATTGTGATACATTATAAAACTTGATTGTTGCGCTTAATATGGAATATTAATGTAAAATTGATTTTCTTTCCCCCAAATCACGCATAACTGATTTCTTTCCCACAAATCACGTAGAACTAATTGATATCAATCCATTCCAATCTGTAACAGCTTCACAAATTTCAAAAAAATCAAATTTTCATCTTCTCTGACAATTCGAAATCTTGAATCTCAAATCAGCCATTGTAGATGCTTGGACAAACGATTCAGGATTTCGAATCATCAATTCGAAATCAGTTGTGGACGTTGTGGTCATTATTGTGTTTTGATGTGAATACATAGAAGGTAACTAATCTACATATGCTTGTTTGTTTGGCATTGAGTTCTAAAAGAATATTTGCTGGGAAATTCTTGTGGCTGGCCCTAAGCAAAGACATTAAAGCAGGATAAGTTGGGCTTAGATTAATTACTAAAATTGACATGCAAATTACTGTAAATGAATGGAGTATAAGCGCCACCAGTATAGCAGATGGAAGGTTCGCGAGCTTTGGGTTGTCATGTGAATTAATGTGTAAAGATGGTTGTTAATTACTTAGGACTTCTGTGTTGTATTTTGTTATGATAAAAAAGGTAAGAGATTAGTTGTTCTGTATTGTAAATTATTATTTTTCAAATTTTGATAAATAAAATCGTCATACATTGCTATTTCCAGAGGTATTTCGTGAGTTGGTTATTGATAAATTGGTATATATATAGTATTGTAATGTATCATGGTTATAGTTTTGTTTTGTCGTTTTGATGTGAATATGTAAATCATGATACATTAATATTAAACGACGCTCGTGTATTGTAATTTGTATCTATGGATTATGATGTGGTCATTATTGTGTATCTGAATGTGATTTGTATAAAAGTGTATCATCATAATAGATTGTATATGATATATGTAACAAAATGAATTAACAATTGAGATGGATCAGATACGTTTTGAATATCGAGTGTATGTATCATGAATTTGTATAAATGTATATCAGTCTTCTTGGATTACTTGTTTTGATCAATAAAAATGTGGATGATACATTAATATATATATATATATATATATATATATACATAAAAAAATCAATCTTGAATTTTTGTGAATGGTCGTATCATTAGTTATTGTAATGTATCTGGTACATGTTATAAGATGGTTACAAAATTGTGTTGTTATGTGTTAGTTTGTTGTTACATAGGTATCGCTTTGAAAATTAAAAAAAACGTATTTCATATAATGTATCACTGAATTTTTTAAAGTTTGCAGGTTGTTCCATGTCGTCTAAGTTTAATTTTTCAGTTTATGATGCTGGGAGAAGATACATTGTTTGCCTTAAGTGAAAAATATGTAATTGTGGTAAATTTCAACTAGACGAGATACCTTGTGGACGTTGTGGACAAGAAGGACACAATCGAAGAACTTGTATTTTCTTCCTCAAAGAGAAGTGAAACAGATTTTCAGAGCAACTATAAAATGTTTTGACTGTGTATCATGACCAAACTATATTGTATATGATACAAAATTATGAATATAACAGTCCATTCAACTATATAACTTTATACTTGATATATCCATAAGATCTATTCACACAAAATTTTTTAGAACCAAGCTGTAACCATCAAATTTACGTTATGATACATAATTTGCACTACAAAGTATCTTAATTGTTGATAATAATGTATCTGATACAAAAAGGTTATGAAAAAAGGGTCTATGTGAGCTGAAATAAAGTGTATCTATAAATGTATCAGAATAAATAAGAATTAAGTTATCAATTAGATACATGAATGAATCAACAACTAACTGCAACTAAGTGTCCAATGTATCAGCATGAATGAATCAACAACTAACTACAACTAAGTTATCAAGTATATACATGAATGAAAAAACAAAAAAATTGTAAAAACAATAATGGAGAATACGAAAAGTATCTATTTAGTGGTTTGAATTTGATTGATTGGAGAGAGACTCCTTTTTAAATTCAAATTGAGATGAAAATTGTAACTGATAAGATTGTGGAGTGAAATGAGGGAGAGATTCAAGGAGTGAAAAAAGGAAAGGGATAAGTGGGTTAAGGCTGGGATACTTACGTATCCGGTTGACTTAGAATTGAGGAAAAATAAGGAATTTTGGAAATATTTTGAAATGGTAGGGAATAATGAAAATTATGGAAAATAAAGGTGTGTATATAGGTAATTTTTCCATAAAAAAATCAGGTTGGATCATGATTCGTTCAAATTTATTTTGGGCTCAAATAGGCTAAAATTGGGTTGGGTTTCTGACCCACATAATTTCAAGAATTTTAACATATCACTATTTAACTTTTGTAGCCACAATTTAAATTTTAACCAAGATAATAAAAATAACAAGTTCTTAATTTTAAAGTGCATAATTATCAAACATATATCAGTCAAATAAACATATATTTAAGCTAAGCTACTCACTCAACATGTATTCTAAGAAGGAAAAAATACAATTTAATTTCTTTGGATTATTTTAATTTCAGAAAAGTAAGATTCTAATTTACAAATGGGAAAAATGAATAAATAAATTCTAAAAAATATAACATAGATGATAATTCATACTTTCAATAAAGATATATATTAAACCAATACAGTCTTAAAAGTAGCAATAATTGAAAGCAGCTGATGTATATTGTATAAGAAACAATAGTTTTTGAAATTTTAATTCAAACTTGTGTATTTAGACCTTCTTTTGTTTCTTTAATTCTAGACACTTAAAATGTTGCATTGTATTCATCTACACCAGAAGATTTATCAACTCATATAGAACACAAAGAAATAATGTGTTCTTAAAAAGGCATATATACGAGTAACTTGCAATGAAAGAAAGAAGACTTTCTTCCTTTTAATAATATATTACATGACATTATTAAGAATTAAAAGAGGAAAGACAGAAACAGTGGTATCGGATGGAAAAAATTCATTCTTTTTCGAATAGACTAAAAAGAAAAATAATAGAAATAAATTAATATAAAGGGAGTATTACCTGACTTCGAGATAGATTGCAGTTTTAAATTTTAATTGTCTTGGGTGTTCAATACCCTTGCATATATTAGTATAGTAATTTGAGTGACTTCGGAAAAAAATCTTAATTGAGAAACCATCTGAAATATTATCTCACATAATTAAATATTATTAATTTCAACACATCACGTTATGATTATAGTCAGATTTTGACCGCTAGCTAACGGATTGCTAAAATTTCAGCTATAAATACTAAAAAAGATCCTGGCGGTTCATCGAGATTTCTGGCAAGTCTTGACAATTTTATTATAAATTCCAGCAATTGCAGATTTTGCTATTTTTGCACCACCAAAAAAACAATTAAACGGTTATATTGAAAGATCTTATTCGTGCAAATTACTCAACAATAATTGCGGCGAGTTAGGCCCAAATAATTAATTGACGAATGACGACAACAACAATATGATCTAAGCTAGCATTGGAACTCTGGAAAAAAAAGCTTTTGAAGTGCTGTAAAATCTATTTTTGAAATTTAAAGTTCTTTAAGAAATTAAAGTTCCGTGATGGAAGTCGATTTTTTTTGGAAAAACCAATCTAATTTCAATTTTCATGAACAAACACTAATGTTTAGTCGATCATTTTTCTTTTACTCCAAACTCAGTGAGAACTTGGTTTTCTTTGTGATTTTGGGCCTATTTTACTGAGAAATGGAGGCTAGTAGTAGTCGACTTGACATGAATATATATGGTACCCAATGTACACAGTCAGATAGGCTATTTTGGGCCTATTTTACTGAGAGTTTGACATAGTCATGTGTAATTGCCTTGGTACCCAATGTACACAGTCAGATCTTGCAGATATATATGGCTTGATGCTATGATGAAAGCAAGTCAGAGGAGCCATGTTGGTACCATTGAATAAGTCTCAGAAAGGGTAATCCCTTCCCTATAATACCAAACAAATCAACCATCCGCCCACTTCCGATGAACAAAATATCGTAGCAATATAGACTTATGTGGGTCAAATATTGAATCCTCTGGAACCATCACCAATACACAGAAAAAATCACGAACACTAAAACGCATAAACTGCTCGTTTTTTCTTTCTCGCGAATGGGGGGAGTAAAGGTATTAACAAAATGGATATACTAAACATAACAGGATAGCAATTTGTTGTTTTACTTTTTCGTCAACAAGAATTGATCAGGAAACTATTACAACTATCTGTCACATTGGGATACACTTGATCTTACTCTAAGACAACTACGGGGTTACGAAGCAAATAAAAATAAAAATATTAAGTGTGAAGAGATACAGGTTAGAGGGGAATTAAGCTGAGACTAATTTGTTAGAAGATATCATTTTCATCCCATGAATCAACAGCAGCAGCTAGTCCCTCCTTGTGTTGCATTTGGCTTGGTTAGTGGTTATCGATCTTCACCGTTTCATTTGCTCTGCTTATGTCCATATATTCTTCAAGAAAATTGTTCAACAACTCTTCTGGCAAGCACAGCATCTTCCATCTCGTTGCTCAAAGTTAATTGAGCTTGTGCTGGATGAGTTTCCAGTTGATCCTTTGCTTTGCTGCTAAAACAAAAGGACAAACATGATGTCAGATAATAAGGATTTGTGAATATGGGCGTCCTAGTTTTGGCACAACTTATAGTAGTAGTCGGCATAGCTTATACTAGTAGTATCAGTGTGATGTTTACGAAGGGGACTAAGCTATGTTGAAACTGCAGCAGCAGGTACTGCTTCATACACTTGATAATGGAACGAAAAATTAAAGGATGAATCAACTACTAATAAGTTCTCTGTGTATAAGAGAGTGATGGAACCAGGTTTTTCGCTAAGGGGATTTGAAATAGGAAGAAGCTGGGTTTCAATATCTAATATCCACTATATATACATAAAATATAATTTAACCCCCTTTCCATATCCACATTTTTTAGAACAAAAGATTTCTTGGAAGTAGCAAATTCATACCTTATTCTTGCAGGACTTGATGATTGCAGTCAACAACTCGTCCCCTGCTAGTTTCCTCACTTGCTGAATCAAGTCTCGTCTTGTGATCTTTCTCCCCTGTTAACAGAACTAGATATGAACAACTGTACTTGAAATTTTTTTTTATATACACGGCAAAAATAGAGAGTTCAAGCGCATACCTTATGATCATTATGATATTTCGTAATCAATTTGACAGTTTGAGGCGGCAAGAATTTCGATAGAGCAGAAATCAGTGCAGGAAATGTAATCCAAGGTGATTTTGGATTCTGAACAGGAACTGCATTCCTTTGAGACTCTGCAGAAATTAGAACAAGAATTAACAATCTAGCACAATCGTCTAAAACATTCCAATTCTCTCAAGGCACTGCTTAAGTGTTCACCTTTAGCATGTGAGCTGACTCTGAAACTGACCATAAATTCTGGGAAAACGTAACTGTTCATGTGAGTACTCCACACGATATACTTTCTAGGAGAAGATAAATTATCAACCCCTGTATCATATTCCTCAGAACTCGGATGGCACTGTCCTGATCCAGGATGAACAACTTCAGTTTTTCCCAGTATCACACGACAAAGCA
>JAJOOR010021893.1:0-16276 GCA_036250505.1 Solanum acaule | reverse complement strand
CTTTATCCAGAATAAATATAGTACCAAAATAAGGTGATAAAGAAAAGACAAGTTACAGCAAGAATCCACCAAATTCAACAAAAAGAAAAGGTAAAAGGCGATACCCACTTGAACTACCTTGTACCAATCCAAGATTCCTCCATGTGAAGAAACACCAAAAGCTTATGAAGATATTCTTCAACTTATGTTTCTTGATTGTCCATCATTCAGCCAAATCAAGAAAAATGGTCAGCTAAAAATAGAGTCTTTAAGCATATACTTTTGTTGGGGTTTACCAAAACACCTTTAAATACTCAGAGAGTGGCACAAGCAATTAAATCAACTGAAATTTGCTGTAACTAATTAACGTTTGGTTGTCTACACAGGATGCTCCACATCCCTACATGAGACCACAGCAGCACAGAGAAAATATTTTAGGATTTAAGTCTTTTCTTTTCTTTTTTGGATTTTCTGCCTGAAAAGGGAAACCACTCTCTGCCACTACTTTTTTTTATGATTCCCACTCATGTTCGGATGTTCTTTCGGGTTCGATACACTTAAGTCGACTCTCTATGTAATGATAAGAATTGTGTATATTCTATTTAGACTCCATTAAATGGATATGTTGTTATTGTTATTTATACGGAATGTTTCAGTTTGTTCTTAAAATATATGAGTAATTTTTATTTTTTTATAGTTTTAAATTTAAATTTTTCACATCATATATTTAAAATTATACGAATGTAAAAGATATTTGATTCATTTTACTATTTTTAACTTGAGAAGATTCAAAATTTTCTTTGTTTTCTTGAATTAAGTGTTAATCAGATAAATAAATTAAAGGGAAAAAAGACAAATATATCCCCAAATTATCACAAATGGTATGTCAATACCCTTCGTTATACTTTAAGGTTATATATACCCTTACCGTCAATATTTTGAATCATCTATGCCCTTAAGACTAACAGATTGACACATGACATCATCTAAATAACTAACTTGATTTTATTTATTTATTTATCCAAAAAAATTTGAAAGCCCACCCATTTTCTATTTATCCACCCATGGCCCAATTTAAAATACCATGACATTTAAAACTAAAAATAAAAAAATATAGCTTTTCATCTTCATTAAAAATCAAATAAAAGAAAAAATGTTCTTCAATTCATTTTCCAAATCTGACAAACAGAAACCAGAAGCATATTATTTCAATCAAAATCAAGAAAACCAATTTCATTTTTTATTTTCTAGCTCTTATACATATATATATACATACATAATATAAATAGATTTAGCTCCCTCTCTATGTCTCTTGGTACTGCATAGGTTTTTAGATAAGAAATATTACAATTTAGGATGAGCTTTCGTCCTTCACCTATAGACAACGATTTGACTTTGCTATTGCTCATGACTTGATATAAAGTCACGTAGTCATTAATTTTATCATCAGAATATCTATGAGATACAGATCAATCTTTAATATGATAACTTCCTTTTGAGGTATTAACTCTTAAATAAATATTAGAATTTAGAATAATACATTTTAAAACTCATATATGGATTCATAATTGCGAAAAAATATATACTATTAAATATATTTTTTTTTTAAATCAAGAATAAAAGGAAATTCTACGTGATATAGAAAGCTATTGGCTATTGCAATACATGAAATAATGTAAATATTTGAAGAGGTTTTTCTCCATTCATATTTAGAAAATATTTTTCAAATTTTTCATGTTATATTGGCCAAAAAAATATTAATGTGTGTAAATCTGCTTTTTTATTTATATGGAAAAAGTTATGAAGCATTTGAATCGATTACTGTTTATATAAAACATCTCTATAAATTGCTATTGATATTATGCTTACTAGTATACGTGTCCGCACGTTGTGCGGATAATATAAAGAATTATTAATCATATCATATTATATAGTAATATGATTTATTTCAATATATATCATTTCTCATTTTTTTTAATCAAAACTTCTTTTTTATCATCTATTTCTTAAACACACAATATAATTAAATCTCCATGAAATGGAAGAACGAATCACATGATCATTTAATAACTTATATATATATACTTTGCTTTTGTTAATTATTACATTACATATATATATATATAAGTATAAAATTTGTTATTTAAAAAATAAAAAGTACAATTCTCCTCTAGTCTGGTACTTTTAGTACTAGTATCTCCAAGATCCATGATCAAGAGAATATATCCATGCCGAATACCTCACATCAATCTCATATTTACCATGAAAGTTTCTAAGCTCTGATACCAATGAAATCAGGATCTCAGAAGACGGGCAGTAGTCCACGCGGTCATCTTCAATCTAGCTTGTTAACATCCAAATCTAAGAAATTCGAATCAAAATACATATAAATTTTTATATAGTTTAATGACTGTATGGATGAATCATTTTACCCAAGCAAAGGGCTTATCTATATTTAAATACGTATTGTTAATGAGCCAATGTGTCTAGCAGTTCGAACCGGGTATAAAGCGCCTTTTTTACTCCTTATCGGGCGGAGACCACGGCTGGCTAGACGGAGTCACCAAGACAAAGCCACTAACTTGTTGTATTGAATCTGACTATACCACCATCTCGGAACCAAGTCAAGAAACCATATATAAATTTATGCATATTTAGATAAAGTCTAGATCTTTCATGGTAGATATAAAAGCGAAGTTAGTTATCCGACATAAATATAAGTCTTCAACCAGACATAGTCACGGCATAGATCTGAGAAGATGAGAAAGGAAAAAAAATTAAGAATAAAAAAGGAAGTACCTTGTAGCCAACACCAAGGCCTATAAACAAGCTTTTATATATTTTATTAACTCCAATTTGGACTCCGACAAACTGAGATCATTACAAACGAAAAGAGACTTACAACTGAAAATTAAAACAAAAGAAGAGAGAGCTTTTTTCCAACCTGCTCCCTAAAACTACAAAAGGCCTTATTTATAAAAGGAAAAGGAATCTATCTACAATGACCAATCTACAGTGATTTACAGTGACCGTGGGTCCCTTATCAATGGGTCCCAAATGTACAGTAACAGTTTTTCTACTATGGTTTAACAGTGTATCTACTGTTAATCAATAGTGTTCATCTTGTCTTTCTTTTTCAATTCCCTAAGAAAACCTTCTGCTTTAGACAATATATCTTCTGACACGGGTTTCTCCAATTCACAAGGCTGGGCCTCTTGAGCATCATCTGCAATATCATCACTCGTTTCACTTCTCATTGAAGTGTCTGATTTTTCATAGTGAGACATATTGAGGAGTAGATTCCTCCTGACTTCATCAAAATACTCCTTTCTCATTTCTTCTTTATTTCTATCTTGAATGGAAATTCTCCTGGCAATATGCTTGACGGAGTTGTCAGCAATTATTCCTTTGTGAGGAATTGTACCATAATCTTGGATTTTTTGAGAAATAGAGTCCAATAATTCTTGGACATATAATGATTTAGTTAGGGGATCATTCTTCATTAATTTAACCCAAAAATTATTATAATAAATCCGATATAAGCATGGAATTTGTTCTTTAGTAAAACCTACTTCCGAGGTCCATTTATGGATCCATGGAATCGAGAATTCTATGAAGAAATAATTTGTTCAATTTGTAAAATATAACAAACATGATCTGAGTGGTATAAATCATTAAGGTCTGGTGAAACCTTAACCTAGTTTTTGTATAACTTTAAAAATGGATCAGGTAAAATCTTTACCGTCAGTCTGTAGTATGACCACCAGTTCAAGAACCAGTTAGGAATCGGGTCAGCAAATATCTTTGCGCAAACCTTGATAAACCAAGTATGTTTATGCCTTTCATTGTTTTAATAAATGACTTTGCTGAAAGCGTTAATATAATCCCAATAAGTGAAATTGGTAGGGATTTTATTGAGGCTGATCTGCCTTTCCATAATCTAGGATATACCCCAATCTTCGATTGATATAATCTGCTTTATGATCATTTTGGAGAAGTTATAAACGTTCTCGCTGGTGTTATAACCTGAGAAGTGCTAAAATTCAACACTACCTGTATTCATCAAAATGGTCTCGTAATACAAGCGGGTTTTGTATGATTCTCCTGGGAAGTATAATCTGTTAAGTAAATATCACTGGAATATCTTCCAAGGTTCTTCTTTTCTTTGAATCTCAGAGTTTTCAAGAAGAAATATTATCTCTTTCTTTGGTACCCTTTCATATGATCTAATATCATCAACCTCTTCTTTCGCCACCGATGCAAAAGTATCACTTTGTTTTTGAAATAAATACACTTGCAGTTGTGCATATAATGAATTATTTTCTGGAATATCGTCCAGATGTATCGAAGAAGTAGCTTCTTTCGAAAGGTCTGCTAGTTTCACCAAGCTCATTCATCCCCTTTGTATAATAGGAGAGTTGGACGAGGATCCGTATAATGATCCGGATGTTTTCGAGGAGGATGATTTTCCCTTTCCGCGAGTATAACTGCCCCTTTCTCTAGCCTTGGTTACCCAAGGAGGGTCCATTTTGCAAATAAAACACTTTGTTTTATTCGAATATATCATAGTAATAATTATGGTAGTAATAAATTTCGTCATCAAATTCGACGATCTCTTCGCAACTAAGAATATCAGAGACGATGTCTATCACCATCGTATCTATAATCTTCCATATAATCAATTCATGTACATCTCTATTGAGAGGGATTACCTTTAATATAGTAATTAAGGTTTTTTCTGTAAAGAAGGAAGAAAGGAAGCTCATCAAAATGATTAATATTCTCACGATAAAAAGTCTGTAAGAGAGTTATCACTGTCCTTTTTATAATGAATTTCGAAATCAAAAGGTGCTAGTTGTGCTTGCCACCTTGCAATAATTAATTTTGACGCATCATGTTTAATTTTTTTATCAAACATATACTTCACAGATTGAGCATAAGTTTTTATTAAAAACTTTTAATTATATAAATCATCTTGAAATTTTAAAATGCATTTAACAATGGTTAACATTTCATGCGCCACCGTAGCATATTTTTTCTAGGCATCGCTCCACTTCCCAGAATGAAATCTAATCAAATATTCATTTTTATCATGGGGATTAATCTGTTTCAAAATTTCACCATAACCAATGTTAGACGCATCTGTCTCAATAATCTTTGGCCAAGCAGGGTTAGCAAGAGTTAAACAAGGTAAAGATTGAACACGAAGTTTAATATTTTTTACTAAAGTTGTATGATTATCAGTCCAAAGTAATTTATGATCCTTTTTTAGCCTGTCATATAAAGGGGCCAAATCACGAGATAATTTTTTATAGAAGGGGGATGTAATTTAAACTCCCTAAAAATCTCTGTAATTGAGTTCGATCTGTGATAATATCCGGAAATTTTGAGGCAAAATCTATGACTCTTCAAATTGGGGTGACTTTCCCTTGACAAATATGATGTCCCAAAAATCGAACATCTGTTTGAAATAAACTTATTTTTGGTTTAGAAATTACCAAACCATTTTGTATAACTATTCTTTTAAAAATGTCTAAATGCTTGATATGCATTTCAAATGTTTTTGAGTAAACCAAGATATCATCAATATAAACAATGATAAAACTCAGATATGGGTTAAAAATATCATTCATAATTTTTTGAAATTCAGAAGAAGCATTTTTTAAACCAAATGGCATAACATTCCATTCATATTGTCCAAATGGGACATTAAAAGTTGTTCTATAAAAATGCTCTTTAAATAACTGGATCTGCCAATAACCTGATTTTAAATCAAATTTTGAAAATATATTGGCATCATATAATCTTGATAATAAATCGCTTTTATTTGGAATAGGATACCTTATCCATTTTAAATACTTGTTTAAAGGTTTATAATTGATAACCAACCTGGGGATGCCTCGTTCCTTTTCTGTAGCATTATTTACATAAAAAATTGTACAAGATCAAGGCGATTTTGAAGGTTTTATCAAACCCTTATGTAATAAATTATCAATTTCTTTTTTGCAGAATTCTACCAGTTCGGCGTTCATCTGACAAGGACGAGATTTTGTCGGAATATCATTCTCAGAGAAATTATCTTCATATGGAAGAGTAACAATATGCTTTTTACGATTCCAAAAAGCACTAGGATGATCAGCACAAATATCAATAGCGATTTGTTCGTAAATTAATTTAATTTTTTCCTGTACTTTAATTGATTTTAAAGTATCAAATATATTTATGCTGAATAATTCAAGTTGCAAAGAGTCCATATGCTTTTGTTTCATATTAATCAAAGAATTAATATCACGAGAAATAGGGTCAGTGATAAAAGTATAACTAATATCTCTATCTTTATAAGTGGCAGAAAAACCCTTAGCATTTATATTGGTAAAAGGATAAATAGCAATTATAAAAGGGGTTCCAAGTATAATTGGAGGGTATAACTGATTTTTAACCAAGAAAAAGAAATGCGGAATGCAAACTTTATTTTAGCAAATGCGAGTATTAGACAATTTATACTTTATATCTAAAGCATGTCCAGATGTTGATTTAACCATATGAGTTGTTTTGTCAAAATATTTGGTTGGCACAAGACCTTCTTGAATACAACTTACGTCAGCTCCACTATCTATCATTGCGACATCAGTTATAGAAAAAGTATTATCAATTAATATAGTGCATTTAACAAACCATTTATGAGCAGTAACGATCTGCATCATTCCTAAGAACATATTTTGTCTAGGATCAATATTGATAGATTTTGCAAGAGTATTTTCTTCAACAACATTTTTTCCTTTGTTATTAACAAACTCAATCTGGGTAAGACGATGATCACAAATAATCTAATTTTGTTTAAGAGATTTAATCTCTTGCTTTAACTGTTCAATTTCTCCTTTCAAATCATCAAGAGAAGTATTACATATAACAACATGTGGTTTAGGAAGTCTATTATTGACTTCAGACAAAGAATATGGTGCAGAATATTCAAATTCATTTTTTGGTTTTTCAATAGCGTTTGAAGAGCTAACTCTATTACCTGTAGCAAACTGAATAATTTCTTCGCGTAAATCATTATCAGTTACTTCTTTTAACAATTATATAACATTATCGGAAGTAATAGTATTAATATTCATATCTTCAAATTGAGATTGTAATTCATAAAATTCATCGTTTTCACAGGAGCAAATATCACCTCTACATTTGCAAGCATCTATAGTTGTTGTCTGAGTATTACCAAACGTTTCGGGTTTATCAGTTTCGGACCCTGATTCAGAATAATCATCATAATCTGACTTAGAACCAGAGGTGTACAAGAAACTACAGATTTTATCAAGCAAATCTTCTTTTAACTCTAGAGATTTAAGCTTTTCAGCCTACAATTTGGTGCTATATTCCCAAATTTTTCACACTTGTAGCACTTAATCTTTGTGAGACCTCGCCTGGACCTATTCTTCTGAAATCGACGAGATTTACGATGAGTTCTTCGCTCTTCTTGTTCTTCCCTAGACCTTCGTCTAGATCTTCTTTTCCTATGAGGTTTATCAGGATTAGAGTCTCTGAAATCTCTAGGTTTGGCCTGCTTACCTGAATCTGGTAAACCAAACTTAGTGCAAAAGTCTCCTAATTGAGATCTTTCTCTAAGCTTATCAATTTTAAGTTGTCTGGAGAGCTTTAATTCATTGCACAAATTAATACCTTCTTGGGTGCAAGCTCCTATTAATTTTCCATAAGTAAAAGTGCCAGAAGGAATAGCTCCTTGTGAATTCCTTAGAGTTTTTTTAACTCTCTCAGCAAATAAAGGAGGTAAGTCATCTATGAACTTGGTATTCCAGTGTTCAAGGCCGTTTTCGGGTAGTTCCATCACTCGGCTTAGATAGGTGTCTTTATACCACCTGAACTCTCCTAAATGTCTACATCGAAGTCCATTTAGAAAAGAACGAACAATCTCATATTGATTGGTAAATCTACCATTGAGGTGTTCGATAATAGTCAAGACTAGGGTATAAACAACGTCTTCTCTATTTTTTATTAAGGCAAATTCTAGGTTATCAACACCTTCATTAGCAGCCTTAGCATTTATAACTGCGGCTTTTGCGTCAATAGTCATATAATTATCCTACCGGCCTCTAAGTTGGCCAGTAAAACCTGCAATTATCATTTTGCAAATAGTTCTATCAGTGTTATTAACACTCTTACAAATAGTGGCGTACATAAGCATTCTACGAACAAGAATAGTTAATTGTCTATCAGTTAAACCATCGATATTCCATTCATAGATCTCGCTTCCGCTATAGGAAGTATTAGTTTGGTTTCAATCACGTTCCTCTATCAAAACATCTTGAGGGGTTGGTTTGGGATAATAATAAGTTTGCATATTAGGTTGATGCGCATATTTAGTATTACCACTATTATTTTTAGGATAACCACGAAGTTTATTAATTTCTAATTCAACTTGATTTTTGAAATCAAAAGTGATTTCCATCTCATCTGCAAAATCATCAGATAAACTAATGGGTTTCACACCAAATTCTGAAAACTTTTTATCAAGAAGATTTTCAAGATCATAAAGGGGTTTAAAAATAAAATCCTGAATCTCAGGAGGTCTCTGAATAGGTACATCCGGTTGTTTTGACGTAGAATCCTGTTCAGGAGATTTTAAATCGTTTTTAATCTGACTGATTAAAGTTTTTAAATCATCTAACTTTTTATCAAGAGAACTAATATGTTCCCCTAAAACTTTCACATAAAGTCCTAAATAGTTGTTTTGAGAAATGAGATTATTAATCTCGTTAATACTTTTCGTAGCCACATCATTTTCAATAAACTTCTGAAAAACAGTGAAAGTAATACCTGTATTATTAGGTAGTATAAACGTGTCTGGTTCAGTTTGCTACAGGTAATAGAGCTAGCTTTTCAAACGCTATTGAAAAACCCAAAAATGAATTTGAATATTCTACACAATATTCTTAGTCTGAAGTCAATAATAGACTTGCTAAACCACATGTTGTTATACGTAATACTTCTCTTGATGATTTGAAAGGAGAAATTGAACAGTTAAAGCAAGAGATTAAATCTCTTAAACAAAATCAGATTATTTGTGATCACCGTCTTACCCAGATTGAGTTTGTTAATAACAAAGAAAAAAATATTGTTGCAGAAAATACTCTTGCAAAACCTATCAATATTGATCCTAGACAAAATATGTTCTTAGGAATGGTGCAGATCGTTACTGCTCATAAATGGTTTGTTAAATGCACCATATTAATTGATAATATTTTTTCTATAATTGATGTCGCAATGTAGATAGTGGAGCTGACGTAAGTTGTATTCAAGAAAGTCTTGTTTTCCAACCCAATATTTTGAAAAAAAAAACTCATATGGTTAAATCAGCATATGGACATGCTTTAGATATAAAGTATGAATTGTCTAATACTCGCATTTGCTAAAATAAAGTTTGCATTCCGCATTTCTTTTTCTTGGTTAAAAATCAGTTATACCCTCCAATTATACTTGGTTCCCCTTTTATTAATGTTATTTATCCTTTTACAAATATAAATGCTAAGGGTTTTTCTGCCACTTATAAAGATAGAGATATTAGTTATACTTTTATCACTGACCCTATTTCTCGTGATATTAATGCTTTGATTAATATGAAACAAAGCATGTGGACTCTTTGCAACTTGAATTATTCAGCATAAATATATTTGATACTTTAAAATCAATTAAAGTACAGGAAAAAATTAAATTAATTTTCGAATAAATCGCTACTGATATTTGTGCTGATCATCCTAGTGTTTTTTGGAATCGTAAAAAGCATATTGTTACTCTTCCATATGAAGATAATTTCTCTGAGAATAATATTCCGACAAAATCTCGTCCTTGTCAGATGAACGCCGAACTGGTAGAATTCTGCAAAAAAGAAATTGATAATTTATTACCAAAGGGTTTGATAAAACCTTCAAAATCGCCTTGGTCTTATACGACTTTTTATGTAAATGATGTTGCAGAAAGGGAACGAGGCATCCCCAGGTTGGTTATCAAGTATAAACCTTTAAACAAATATTTAAAATGGATAAGGTATCCTATTCCAAATAAAAGAGATTTATTATCAAGATTATATAATGTCAATATATTTTCAAAATTTGATTTAAAATCAGGTTATTGACAGATCTAGATATTTAAAGAGCATTCTTATAGAACAACTTTTAATGTCTCATTTGGACAATATGAATGGAATGTTATGTCATTTGGTTTAAAAAATGCTCCTTCTGAATTTCAACAAATTATGAATGATATTTTTAACCCATATCTAAATTTTATCATTGTTTATATTGATGATATCTTGGTTTACTCAAAAACATTTGAAATGCATATCAAGCATTTAGACATTTTTAAAAGAATAGTTATACAAAATGATTTGGTAATTTCTAAACCAAAAATGAGTTTATTTCAAACAGATGTTTAGACCGTCAAGCATATTGCTAGGAGAATTTCCATTCAAAATGGAAATAAAGAAGAAATGATAAAGGAATATTTAGACCAAGTCAGGAGGAATCTACTCCTCAATATGTCTCACTATGAAAAATCAGACACTTCAATGAGAAGTGAAACGAGTGATGATATCGCAAATGATGCTCAAGAGGCCCAGCCTTGTGAATCGAAGAAACCCGTGTCAGAAGATATGATGTTGAAAGTAGAAGGTTTTCTTAGGGAATTGAAAAAGAAAGACAAGATGAACACTATTGATTAACAGTAGATACACTGTTAAACCACAGTAGAAAAACTGTTACTGTACATTTGGGACCCATTGATAAGGGACCGACGGTCACTGTAAATCACTGCAGATCGGTCAATGTAGATCATTGTAGATAGATTCCTTTTCCTTATATAAATAAGGCATTTTGTAGTTTTAGGGAGCATGTCGGAAAAAAGCTCTTTCTTCTTTTGTTTTAATTTTCAGTTATAAGTCTCTCTTCGTTTGTAAAGATCTCAGTTTACCGGAGTCCAAATCGGAGTTAATAAAATATATAACAGCTTGTTTATAGGCCTTGGTGTTGGCTATAAGGTACTTCCTTTTTTATTCTTATTTTTTTTACTTTCTCATCTTTTCATATCTACGCTGTGACTATGTCCGGCTAAAGACTTATATATATGTCGGATAACTAACTTCGCTTTTATATCTACCATGAAAGATCTAGACTTTATCTAAATATGCATAAATTTATATATGGTTTCTTGACTTGGTTCTAAGATGATGGTACAATCAGATTCAATACAACAAGTTAGTGGATTTGTCTTGGTGACTTCGTCTAGCTAGCCGTGGTCTCCGCCTAATAAGGAGTAAAAAGGGCGCTTTATACCCGATTCGAACTGCTAGACATATGGGCTCATTAACAATACGTATTTGAATTTAGAAAGACCCTTTGCTTGGGTAAAAGGATTCATCCATACAATCATTAAACTATATAAAAATTTGAATGTATTTTGATTCGAATTTCTTAGATTCGGATGTTAACAAGCTAGATTGAAGATGACCACACGGACTATAACCCGTCTTCTGAGATCCTGATTTCGTTGGTATCAGAGCCTAGGATCTTTCATGGTAAATATTAGATTGATGTGAAGTATTCGGCATGGATATATTCTCTTGATCATGGATCTAGGAGATACTAGTACTAAAAGTACCAGACTAGAAGAGGTAAATATACTTCAAAACCTTGATTTGTTAAACAAATGGACTATTCTGAAAGGTGATATAAAAATCATTTATAATTATGGTTGGTTTGATAAGATCTTTAATAAACAACTTATAAAAACTACTGAACAATCTCTGGCGTTAAATTCGTCCGAACAGAATATTCGATTATTAAATAAACGCAATATTGATGTTTAAGACTTTAACCCTGAAAGGGTTACCTGAGACATTCTTTGCTGCTCTTCGCAATGCGAGAAATTTAAATTTTTGACAATATTTGATGGGTTCGATTGAATCCATAGTAGCTTATGGCCAAGTTTATTTTAATACTCAACCTAATTTGCAGTTATCTTTGATTGATTCTAATATATTAGATGCTTTGACTTTGAATATTAAAACGCATGGTTATAATTATGCACCTGGATCTGAATTGATCTGTTTATCATATCGCATCTATTATAAACTGCTTGCTACTTTGAATCCCCGATGTAAATTATATGATACATCGGATCAAATTATTTTGGTAGAAACTAATTTTGTCAAATCTAAGGTCACTACTAGAAGACCTATTAAATGGAAAGAAATTAATTTTTCTACTACTTGGACTTTAGATTCGGTTATACCTTCTGCACAGATGACATATGCAGTTACTAATTCTGATTATTCTCATATTACTCAGAATTCCGATGGAAAGATTTGTAATCAATTTGATGAGGAAAGTGTCACTTATAATAGACACTCCTTTTCTGATAGAAGATTAGCTATTCAACATATTTTGCCTATAGAGCCTATATATGGTCCTGCCCGTGATTGTGCAGCTTCTTTGTATACCTTATCATCATCGGTTATAACCACTAATAAGGAAAAAATTAAAATTGATCCAAAATTGAACATAGTTCGAGTAAATGATAAATCATCTGATATTTCCGATAAGGATATTCCTTCTGCATCCGAAATGGATTTTAATCTTAATGATACTTAATGATGAATGTACAACAAATTGATTTTAGTCCAGGTTCACTGGCAAGAAAGTATATTCAAAATGAATTTGCAAGTGATAAATGGAGCCAGTTAAAAACTTGGTTTTTTGACACTTACAGCGCGGAGGATTTGCATAATATTTCTCAAGAATTTTATGAGACTTGTGTTTTACATAATCATATTATGTTCTTCGTACCTTGGTTTATAACCACTTATTTACCTTTATTCATCAAAATTCTTGAACGATCGTATAATGATGAATCAGGTAATATTATCAAAGTTGTCTATCCGCCTCAGGCACAGTTTATACTACCTAATAATACAGGTATTACTTTCACTGCTTTTCAGAAGTTTATTGAAAATGATGTGGCTACGATAAGTATTAACGAGATTAATAATCTCATTTCTCAAAACAACTATTTAGGACTTTATGTGAAAGTTTTAGGGGAACATATTAGTTCTCTTGATAAAAAGTTAGTTTTAACAACTTTAATCAGTCAGATTAAAAACGATTTAAAATCTCTTGAACAGGCTTCTACGTCAAAACAACCGGATGTACCTATTCAGAGACCTCTTGAGATTTAGGATTTTATATTTAAACCCCTTTATGATCTTGAAAATCTTCTTGATAAAAAGTTTTCAGAATTTGGTGCGAAACCCATTGGTTTATCTGAAGATTTTGCAGATGAGATGGAAATCACTTTTGATTTCAAAAATCAAGTTGAATTAGAAATTAATAAACTTCGTGGTTATCCTAAAAAGAATAGTGATAATACTAAATATGCGCATCAAACTAGTATGCAAACTTATTATTATCCCAGACCAACCCCTCAAGATGTTTTGATAGAGGAACGTGATTGGAACCAAACTAATACTTCCTATAGCGGAAGCGAGATCTATGAATGGAAGCTCGATGGTTTAACAGATAGACAATTAACTATTCTTGTTCATAGAATGCTTATGTACGCCACTATTTGTAAGAGTGTTAATAACACCGATAGAACTATTTGCAAAATGATAATTGCAGGTTTTACTGGCCAACTTAGAGGCTGGTGGGCTAATTATATGACTACTGACGCAAAAGCCACCGTTATAAATGCTAATGTTGCTAATGAAGGTGTTGATAACCTAGAATTTGCCTTAGTAAAAAATAGAGAAGACGTTGTTTATACCCTAGTCTTGACTATTCTCGAACACTTCAATGGTAGATTTACCAATAGATTTCAATCAATAAAGATAAGTATTCTAATTATAATAAAAATAAGAGTCTAAAATAACATAAATGTTAATCCCATGTCTAATCAGTTAGATTTTAAATATAATAAAAAAATAAAAAAGAGTTATATTAAATGTGGTAACAAAAATTTCTTCCCATTATCTGTAGTATGCTTTTTATAATTTTATTTAACATTAAATAAAAGTATTTGTTTCTCATGTTTGTTATTTTGAGTGGAGATAAATGAATTATTATGTGCCTACGATTTAGGAGAAGAGATCTACACAGTAAGAAGTGTTTATTTTTTAGACAGTTATTAATCAATTACCAATTCACCATAAAACTACTGCACATTTATTTAAATTGACCTTATTAATTTTAAAAATCAATTGCAGTAACAAATAGAGATATATTAATTATTTTATAATCATAGGAGATAAAAATAAAAAATTCATACAATTTTCATCCATTAAAAATAGTTAATCAAATGATTTTTTAAACTAAAAATTCAAGAACAATTGTGGCTTGAACACATAACACTTTTAATGATGTGAAGATATTTGGTTGATTGCTTGATGCAAGTATTTTTACCTATTTTTATAGACTGTTGCAATTAAAATAAAATAAAATGTGCAATATATAAATATCAATTTTTTGAGATTTTTTTGGATTATACCAGAAGCATCAAATGTTGCCAAAAAAGATATAATTTTTATTTTCTAAAAAACTTCATACTCTAAAATGCAACAAACTTCAAGATTTAGCATATTCATTCCTATATTTTTTTTCTGATATAATTTTCTCATATACAAAATACATCATAAATTGAGATAAGCAAATTAAGTAGCTATTCAAATACTTTTGAGACAAAAATAAATAATAAGATGTAACAAATAAAAATTACATTCAAAAGTACAAATTGAATTATATTTGAGAAAGAAAGTAAGTAGTTTATTCCTCATTTTCTTTTTAATATCACACAGTCAATATATTTATGATGATGTATTTTATTATCTTTATAAGAGATTTAAAGAGAAAGTTTAAAGATGAAAAAGTAAAAAAGAAGAAGAAAAAAACTTGTGTTAGATATATTACAGTAAAATCATAATCGTTAATATACTATTTTTTGTAAAATAATTTATCCTTGATTCTGAATATCTATTGTATCATGCAAAAATTATTTGTAAATTTTTAACTTTGAAGAACACAATTTATTATATTTTGAAAGTATTGTGTCATGATAATGATAAATAATGATCAACTTTAACAGTGAAAAATATAGTTGTAAATAAGTAAATTTAAAGTTTTTTGTTTTATCATTATTGGGTAAATTTTTCTTCAATCTAGTCCATTGAGATTCAAGCAAGTCTTTATTCTCAGTATATCTTCAATACATGTTGTATACAGAAAAGCCTCAAATATTCATGCAATGTATCTATAATATAACAAAAACTTGAGAAAATTTATGATTGTAACTGAATCATCCACAATTAAAAATGTAACTAGGTCATACTTATCTAAAACGATCTCTTCATATGAATGGAACGACTGCATACCTAAAACACTATTTACTCTATGCAAAAATGTTGATGACTTCTTTGTGCTGCCTTACCATTGCAATTTTGCAATATAATGTGAGTATATAAAATGTAGATGTCTATTTTTGAAAAAGAAGAAGATAATCTTTTTAAATAAATTTATTTATTATTATTTATCAATATATAAAGATAAAAGATAGATGAGCAGCTGAACAGTTTTAGATAACCACTTTTAAATTCAAATAAAAAAGTAACCAATTTACAATGTTATACTTTTTATTTTCTACGTGGGTTAATTTAAAATAATTTTTGTTCAAACTTCAGCTACTTTGCTGTGCTTTTTCAATTTTTTTTGTCCGTGTTTTCCATTTTTACATTCTATTTTTGCAATATAATTATTATTTTAAAAAAAAATAATGTTTCCATATATATATATATATTAAAAAAGATCATCAAACTCTGTGGAAAAAAATTAAATATTTTTTTGTAAAAATTAAAAATAAAAACAGTTTTCCAATAACATGGGACAAATTTTTTAAAATTGTTCTAAAATGATTTATATTTAATTATTTTATTTTTTCAAAATATGTTTTTAACCGTGTTTTCCATTCTATATATGTTTGCAATTTTATTTTTATTTTCAAATATTTCTATGTTTCCAATCTATTATATATATATATATATACACACACTAAATTTTCATTAAAAAAATAAAAACACTTTGTGGGGAAAAAAAAGTTACCGTATTTAAGTTTTAAATATTTTTTTTTGAAAAAAAAGAAGAAAGTTTTGCAGTTACATGGACTAATTTTTCAAATTGTTATAAAATGATTTATATTTAATTCTATTTTATTTTTTAATAATTTTAAAATATAGATAGAT